>JAADXC010000074.1:0-75387 GCA_023336425.1 Phytopythium cucurbitacearum (nom. inval.) | reverse complement strand
GAGCTTTGTTGTTGTGTCGCGCAAGTCCAATTGAAAAGTGAACGTATTAGGATATATACAAGCAGCTTTCGGCTACGAATTCCTAGGGTAGAGCACGCCCTTGCCGGCGCTTCGAGCCGCAGCGGCTGCGGCCGTTCGTATCGCCACGTCAACAGTGGCTGTGACCGTCCATCTGGCCGCGTCAGCGTTGACTTGACCGTCCATCTGGCCGCGTCAGCGTTGACTTAACCGTTCACCTAGCCATGTCAGCACGTGGTTTGCTGGTAATCCACGGAGGCATACCCAGCCCTCCGTGGGTAGCCAGCCTGATGGTGCACCACCGTCAACATTGAGGGACCGCGGAAAGATTACGAGGCCGGTATGGGAGGGAATGTCGGGACCACACCTTCCGGCGGTTAGAGGGACCCTGCGCCGAGTGACGTTAGCGAGCCCGGCGCGTCACCCCCCAAATCTGCCGTCTGAGACGCGAATTGGATCAATACTGTAGTGTGAAATAATTCAATACGGTGATCCTTAAATAACGTCAAAATAAAATGAGATTATAAAAGAGACAATCTGTAACGGGGTTACATAGTTACGGATGTTGCCCGAAGGTGGTGCCATAACACCCTTTCTTAGGTTCGGTTGTACTCGCTAAAGTACGACTGCGTGCGCATCATGCTAGGTGCGCAATGTCTCCTCGTAAGTACGAATCGAAAAACCTTTCACTTTACATATAGCGACATCCAAGGTATATATTTTTTCACAGGTAACTTAACCCTTAAGTGTTGTTAGGTTAGCTGAGATATCTGATACGTTAGTTATGATTGTGGGAAATAGATTCGTTTTATACATTTATTAGTTTAGCGATGATGTTTTATACTTTCATTAGTTTGTCCATTAACTCTTGCACGAAGTATGGTTTTATGTGACGTGTGAAAAAGTGAACACACTGTTCACTTTTCCTTGTAATTATTTAATAGTAATTATGAAACTGCAACGGATCCGGGCCATTTCCGTAATTAAAAATCTGTGACGTGTGAAAAAGTGAACAGTGTGTTCACTTTTTCACACGTCACATGCTTCGCGGATTGGCGGAAAAGGCTGCCCATAGGGAACAGTGTGTTCCCTTTTTCACACGTCACAGAAAGTAATTTACATGGTACACCCGGTTACATTACCGTGTACCCTTGGGTTCAGTCACCCGTATAGTATCACAAGTGTAAACGCGAATAAAAAAAAATAACACCGAATTTGCGCGTGTTTACACTAGGAAACTGCTTGTAGCTTCGGTCTGCTACCCAGAATTGCTTGTATCTTCGGTCTGCTGCCCAGACTTGACGATACGGGTGGATAGTGCCCACGACTTCATCCCTCGCAAATGTGATATGTCTCACTTTGAATTTGTAAGACAAATAGAGATGTGTATACCCCAAAGTATACAAAAGTATAATCTCGGGGATCAATCGTATGAAAGTAATATCACACATGTGTGCTAACACCAGAGAAAACTGTACACTAATCGTTGTCAATAGTAAACGCGGTCATTATCAATTTTCACATGGATTTGACTAATGACCACGAATATTTGTGTACTCTGTGATGTTCACTCGATTTTGGTTTGTAAAGGTTTCTTACGTATGAATAAATGAAAAATACCAAGGGATGTGAAATTTTCCGCTGCTGTCAGCCTATCGTCTGCGCTGTGCAGACGAGAACGGCAACCAAGAGCATGGAGGAAGAGGAAGCGGTGTCGGCGCTGGCTGCGCTTGCGGACGCCAGCATCGCGGCCGCGGTGCCTGCCGAGGCGGACGCGACAATCACTGACGCTCTCCTTACTAGTGAGCTGTTTCCGCTGGCGGAGGCGGCCGTGTCTGAGAGCAGTTCGGACATCGCTGGCACCGGAGACGCCGCGGGAGGAGGCGAGCAGTTGGCTCCTCTCGCCAGCGAGCAAGGGGAGGCATCGCCCGATCACGGCGGCGAAACTGGTAGGAGCGTGGAGGGGACAGACGGAGGCGTCGCTCAGAGGCCACAAGATGCAGTATCGGAGGAGCAGCCCGATGCGAACACCACGCCGCAGCAGGATGCCAGTGGTGAGCAGATGCACGATAATCGAGACGCCACTCTGCCGCTCGGAGGCGGTGACACGGCGGCTGCGACTGTTGACACTCCCGTCCCCGCGACTGATGACACCGCAGACACGCCGCAAGCTCAGGATACTGCATTTCCTTCCGCTGCTGACGTACCGCAAGCTCAGGATACTGCATCTCCTTCCGCTGCTGACGTACCGCAAGAGCAGGATGGTACGGTTCCCACTTCGGATGGGACTGCAGACCCGCCACAAGACAAGAACACGCCAGCAGTCGCACCTCCTGACGCTTCAGACACGGCGAGCCCAGGTGCTCCGTCTCCACACCCCGCTACAGAGGCGCCGGACACAGCAGTTCCAGTAACGCATGACACTGCAACTGCGTCGCCACACGAGGAAGTGGCAGCTTCTAATCCAAGCCAGCAACATCCACAAAGTCCCCGCGAGGAATACGACCCGGAAAATCCGTCCATGGACAGCAGGGACACCTCGCAGGTGACACCTCCAGCGGCAGACGGAAGTGCACAGACCAACACAGGTGACAGCGATGTGCACATGACAGATGTGGCGACAGTACCGCTGAAGCGGAAACCCGATATTGATGCTGCACTGGCGTCGGGAGCACCAAGCGAGCAGACTGAACACACACCGAAGCGCGCGCGCACAGATAGCAGCAATTCGGACAATAAGCACCACGAGTCCGAAGGTAAGAGCTCTGCTGCTTCGAGAGAGAGAAGAGAGAGCGCGTCGTCGACCACCTCGCCGCGCCACCACCAGAAGGGAGATCACAAGGGGCTGTGCGAGGCAGCGTGGGATCGACTCATGGACTTCCAGACGAGTGGAGACTTTCGCGTCACTCAAGTCAGCCGAGCGGCGTTCACAGCGGTCGGCGCGCTTCCCGAGTTTGCTCAGATCACGATCATTGCCCGGTTCACGCGCACGCGTATGGAGGGTGTTCGTGACAAGAACGGGCAGCTCATGCGAGTGCTGCGCGAGTACCAGAAGGAGAACCCACACATCGCAGCGCTCCAATCTGTTGACGCCTACATCGCTGACTACAGCAGTGATGCCGGACTCTTCTTGCACGGGTATGCTCCTCCCCAGCCTCTAACGGGAGTGTCATCGACCGCTCTGCCGTTCCAGTATGATGAGTCGGAGAATGGAGTGCGAACACCGGCACGTTTAGTCACCCCAACAGCCGCATCGAGAAAACCTGACACGGACGAGTTTGGTCGCAATATCAACATTAGTTCGCGACCTGGGGAAGCTGTCGACCCGGTGCAAACTCAGGCGGTTGCTGCTGCGCCAATCCGTCAAGAGAGTGCTCCGAGATCTCGTGCGACGGACCCTCGACGTGCAGTATTGCCCGACCAGCAACCCTCGACCATTGCGCGTGTGGCTCACCCTGCGCCAGTGTTGTCAGCGAGTCAAGGGAATGGAACAGTGCCACCACCGCAAGCGGGTCGTCCGCAGGATCCCCGCAGACGCGATACTTCGGAGACTTCCCGTGCTGCCCAGCAATTCGCTGGAGACATCCACCGTCCCGAAGACCCGCGTCGTCAAGTGATGCCAGCTGCTCAACCCTCGTACGATTCCCGTTTCGGCGGTGACCAAAACGAGATGTTCAGTCGATTGCCTCCGACAATTCGCACCATCTTGGACGGAATGCTGCGTGATGGCCGTCTCCGGGAACCGCTGAACGACAATGTCGTCTCGAGGCTGCTGCATCTCCCTGAGCATGTCGCGATGCGCGCAGTCGAGAACTTCAGCACTGTCGATCTGACACACGTGGGCAACGTCCAAGGGTTCTTCGTTGGGATCATGAACCGCGTCAACGAGAAGTCGATAGCAGCAGAGAACCATGCAGTGCAGGGGAGTCATGATCGAAGAGGTCCGGTCCAAGCAACGGGGTATTATCCGCCTCAGGGTGGGATGGCTGAAGCCCCGCAGCAGATGCAGCAACCCAACTACATGCGTGGCGCCGGTGGTGGCGCGTATCCGGATCTGCAAAACCGACAAGGTGACGGGGGTTACATGGATCGCTCGAACGGCGGGTTAATGGCTGCTCCAACTCAACACCACCAACACCCGCTCGGTGCAGCTGGAGATCATCGGATCGCACAGCCGCGACTGGACAACTCGGCGGCTGCAGGACCGAGTAGCCAAGGCGGGTGGCTCGGTACGTTGCCGATCTCGGTGCAAACGCATCTGCAGACACTCGTGGCGGACGGCACGCTGGCATCAATCGACGAGTTCGGCGACAAGTGCTACGAGGTGCTGTCGCAGCTGTCGGAGCCGCTGGCGAACGAGGTGCTCGACCGGTTCGCGAACGCCAACCTGAGCAGCGTGCGGAACCGCAGCGGGTTCCTGATTGGCGTCGTCAAGCGGTGTCGCCAAGAGTACGGCTTCAACTAAACTTTGAGGAGTAGTGCAGTATGATTTCGTATCATACAGCAGATTGATACCCAAATATCATCCTGACAAGGGGTATTTTACAATGTGTCTGCGATTGGCTGAAATGAAATGCATCATGTCTGTGATTGGACAAAATTCTCGTTTCGACTGGCATCTTGCCGCGTCGCCACGCCAGATACCCAAGGGGAACGTAAGCTCCTGCCGCCGACGCCTTTGCCCCCGCCGTCCTTGCCACCCCCTTGCCGCCGTGAGCGCGTCAGCTGCCGACATGTACGCGCCGCCCCCTTCTTGAGGATCTTCCCACTCTGTGCTTTGTCTGCTCCCAGGATCTAACTCGCTGTGTACGAGCAGTTGCGCGGGTATCATCTGAGGGAGACCCCGTGAGAGGAGAGTTCGCCAGTAGCACCATGAGCCAGAAGCTGCGAGACCTGATCCGCAGCGTGCGCGCCTGCAAGACGGCGGCGGAGGAGCGCGCGGTGATCGCGAAGGAGAGCGCGCTGATCCGCACGGCGTTCAAGGACCAGGACAAGCAGTACCGCCACCGCAACGTGGCCAAGCTGCTGTTCATCCACATGCTCGGGTACCCGTCGCACTTTGGTCAGATGGAGTGCGTCAAGCTGATCGCGAGTCCGTACTTTGCTGAGAAGCGCATGGGCTACCTGGTGCGTTTCCCCCTCCCTTTGCTGGCGTTTGGAGTTGTCTCTCGATCGCTGACTGTGAATCTGTTTGACATTGGCGGATTAGGGCCTGATCCTGCTGCTGACAGACCAGGAAGATGTGCTGACGCTCGTGACGAACTCGATGAAGAAGTACGGGCTACGGTGGTCATGACTGTCTAGTGGTGTTGCTGACGTATTCTGTTTGGTGGCTGTGTTGTAGCGACCTGAACAATCCGAACCACTTCATCGTCGGTCTGTCGCTCACGGCCGTGGGCAACATCGCGTCGGTACGTCGAGTGTTTTTGTCAAGATCACATGGATATTCCACGAGGTGACTGAGCTGACCGTGCGTTACACTTTAGCCGGACATGGCTCGCGACCTGGTGATGGACATTGACCGCCACCTGCGCGGCGACAACGACCATTTGAAGAAGAAGGCGGCGCTGGCTGCGATCCGAGTGTTCACGAAGGTTCCGGAGCTCGTGGAAGACTTTTCCGAGTCGATTTTGGGACTGCTGCGCGGCAAGAACCATGGCGTGCTGCTCTCGGGTGTGCAGCTCATTACGGAGGTGATTCTGATCGACGAGAGCAACGTCAAGTACTTCGACGACCTCGTGCCAACGCTCGTGCGAAAGCTGCGCAACCTGCTCTCCATGGGTTACTCGTCCGAGTACGATGTGAGTGGCATCGCGGACCCGTTCGTGCAAGTCGCGATTCTGCGGCTGCTCCGGCTGCTCGGCAAGGGCAACGACGATGCAAGCGAGGCGATGAACGATGTGCTCGCGCAGGTCGCGACCAACACGGAGACGGCAAAGACGGCGGGCAACGCCATTTTGTACGAGTGCGTGCAGACCATTATGGCGATTGAGAGTGACAGCGGTCTGCGCGTCCTCGCGATCAACATCCTTGGACGGTTCTTGCTCAACCGGGACAACAACATCCGCTACGTGGCGCTGAACACGCTTTCGAAGGTGATTGTCGACGACGCCGCGGCCGTGCAGCGCCACACGAACACAATCGTGGACTGCCTCAAGGACCCTGACACGTCGATCCGCCAGCGCGCGCTCGAGCTCATCTACGCGCTTGTCAACTCGTCCAACATTCAGACGGTATGTTTGCGTCGCATTAGTTGAGTGCGAGCTGCTGTCTAATCTGTCGTTTATCTGTGCTGCATGTAGTTGGCGCGTGAGATGCTGAACTACTTGGTCGTCGCTCCGAACGAGCAGAAGCCCGCGTTGTGCTCGCGAATCGCCGGTGCGTTCTGCCTCAATCTACTAGACTGTTTTGTTTTTCAGGTGTACTGATGATGATGAATGTGTGTGTTTGCCGGGATTCTAGATGCTGTTGATCGCTATGCTCCGTCGAACCGGTGGCACATTGACACGCTGATCACGATGCTTTCGATCGCCGGGTCGACGCTGCCGGATGAGCGGATATCGAGCTCTCTCATCATCCTCATCCAGCGCAACCCGGAGCTCCACGCGTACGTCGTGCACAAACTGTTTTGGGCGTTGCACGATGACGTGTCGCAGCTCTCGCTCGTGCACGTCGGTCTGTGGTGCGTGGGCGAGTACAGCAAGCTGCTGCTGCTGGACGCGCCAGCTTCGGAGGACACGCTGTCGGAGAAAGCGCGCGTCGATGAGACCACGGTGGTGCAGCTCTTCAAGACGATCCTGCGCCACCACGTGGCGACGGACACGACGCGCGCGTACGCGCTGACGGCCATGGCCAAGCTGACTACTCGATTCCGGAGCTCGGAGAACATCGGGGAGTTGCATACCATGATCAAGGCGTACAACTCCTCGACGGTGCTCGAGCTGCAGCAGCGGTCGACTGAGTACCTGAAGCTGAGCGAGCCTCAGTGGTCGTCCCTGCGCTCCGACATCCTCGCGACCATGCCGGCGATCGATGCGTCGAAGATCCGCAACCGCAACGACCGGATCACGTCTTCGGCTATCGGTGCCGCTGATCTGCTTGGGGACGAGGAGCCAGCGACCACTTCGAGTAACGCGTCCTCGGGTTCGCTGCAGGTTCCGGCCAAGCCTCAGCAGCAAGCGAGTCTGTTGGACCTGGATGACATCTTTGGCGGTGGTTCGGCTTCGAACTCTGCCTCGTCAGCGTCGGTGGGTGGTGCTGCTGCCGCTCCTACTCCTGCTGCGGTCGATTTGCTTGCGGATATCTTCTCGACTGGTCCGTCCTCGACGGCATCGGCACCGCCGTCAGCTCCTGCGGCTCCCGCAGCACCGGCGGCTAGCGACTTGCTCGGACTTCTGGACTTTGGTGCTCCGGCGGCTCCCGCTGCCGCTCCCACCCCGGCGTTGGCATGTCCACCAGTGCGCGCGTACGAGAAGAACGGTCTGACGGTCGACCTGGAGATCACCAAGCCGAACAAGGACGATGCGTCCGTGACGTTCATCACGGCCACGACGCGCAACGGGTCGGCGACGCCAGTCGACAAGTTTGTCTTTTTGGCCGCTTTCCCCAAGTACATCAAGCTGAAGATGGAGCCTCCTAACGGCGACGCGTTGCCGCCGCACAATGGCGGCGCGATCACACAGGTGGTCAAGATCCAGAACACGATGCAGGGAGAGGTGCGTATCGCCACGTGGGTTGGCGTTGTGAGGTGATCGGTTGTAGCTGATGTGGATGATGTGTGCGTTTGCGTTAGAAACCTGTCATGATGCGCGTCAAGCTCGAGTTCATGGTGAGCGGCAGCAAGATCGAGGAGATGGTGACGGTGAACTCGTTCCCGTCCAACATTTGAGCGGGACGTCGCGCAGAACGCTCGCCTGTAGAGAGCGGGTTGGACGTGGCGAGACAGGCGTCCGCATGGGTACTCCGGTGATTGCTTCTCTCTTTCTGGTTTGCTATGACCAATTTATGCTGCGTGTTCAGTGGCGTGCTTGTCAACCTGTCGGCTCCGCAGGGCCGGTATCAACACGGGAACCCCCTCACTTGGTCACTTTGAGCATGCTCTTGCGCAGCAGCCAGTATGGCTTGCGCACCGGGTCCGTCTCGTTCATGAGCGTCTCGATCAGCTGCGTCCAGTCCACCACAATCGAGCACGAGTCAGATCCTTTGCTACATCAGCCAGGTACACCACATGTGTGTGTGACGAAACGCACCTTGGTCGCCTCGGCGACAGCCTCGGTCGTGCCTTCAACTGCCAGCAGTTCGACCAGCAGACCGGCCGCAAAGATGCAGTCCGGCGTGCTGGCGAGCGTGGCCTCGAGCGAATGACGCAGGCGGCTGCTAAAGTGCGCCTCGTGGCCGCGCACGAGTCCGCGCAGGTAGTTCCACGGACTCTCGTTGTGCACGGCGCGCTGGATCCTGGCGAGCGCGTAGTCGGCCTCGCGCTCGCGGTCGGCGCGCGCGAGTGGCGTCGTGTGCTCGAGCACGAACCAGCGGTGGTTCCACGCCGAGTTGTTGCGCACGTCGTCGTCGAGCATGTCGTCCACGAACTCGAGCTCGCCGTCCCAGAGGCCGAAGGCGCGCACGGCCCACTGGCGGTGAGCCCACGCGTGGTAGTTCTTGGCGTCGTCCTGCAGCGCCGCGGCCGTGAAGTGCTTCTCATCGCCGCCGTCGCCCAGCCGCTCGCACACGGCGCGCCGGTGGTGCCACACCTGGTAGTTCTTGGGGTTGCGCAGCGCCATGCGCTCCGTGTACCGCAGCTCCTCCCGCAGATCCGCGTCCAGCGCCTCGAGCGCGCGGCGCCGGAAATGCCTAGCATACAAAATGCCTCTGCAGTCAGGTATATCATGATCACGACGGATGGACCGATACAATCGGTTAAGAGACTTACCAGACCGTGTAGTTGGCCGGGTTGGCGTCGATCACGTCCAGCGTGAGCGCGAGCGTGCGGTCGCTGAACTCGTTGAGCTGCAGTACGCCGCGGAAGCAGTCCATCACGTCCTTGACTGCGAGGACAATCGCGATGAGTTTCCACGCGGTGAGAAGGACGGGAGAGCGCGCTGAAATATGAGGGAAGTACACACGACGACGTACACTCGGAAGAGTAGGCGATGCTCACGATCGGGGCCGGACCATCGTCCTGCGCCACCTTGGGCACGTCGGCCCACGCGGGATCATCGCGGTACTTCATCTCTTCGAAGCTCGGCTTGCGATGCGGATCACTTGGAATGGCCAGGCGTTTGGTGTGGACGACACGATGCGCCACATTCGCGCACATATCAAGTCTCTCCATTATGGTAATGATGAACTTTCACCATTATGGCCATAACCCATCATGGAACGAGTACTGCGTGGTTCAAAGTCACAGGATTTCAATGCACAGCCCAACAAACACTTCACATCATCATCGCAGATCTATTGTGTGGGGAGACTATGTATGCTGAGTGAGGTCTGCAGACGCCGTCCGCGCGACCGCGCTGGGCCACGATGGTTGCCATCAGCATCATATTCAACCCAGCTTTCCACCGATTGAACCATTGATGTACGGTGTGCTGAGTTGTAGGCGGCTTCCGATGTTAACCCCACCTCATTTAGACACACCGAAGTATCTCGGTGTATGGAGCCCAGCGCACGCAGAATCGGCATGTCTAGCGCCAACTAGCAGATGTGATGGAAGTCATCGACGCATTGCTCAAGATCGAGCCACTATTAAAAGCGCACACATTCCGATGGCTACACAATCTTTCCGCTATACCTGCCTTCGGTATGCCCGAGGGGGTCTCGCTCATCATCCCTCGAGTCCATTCGAGAGCATTTCCGAATTTGCGGCCTCCAGCGTCTTTGGGGTTTGCCACGAGGATCTCAGATCGCCGAGCATGCTCAGTCGAGAAGCATTCTTTGACGAGCAACATGGGACGTACGTCGTCTCGGATGGCAAGATCTACCACAAGGGGTTTGGCAAAGCGTGGGAGGTAGTGGATGCTGTCCCTGCAACCGCCACAAGCTGCGGGCAGAGCACGCCGATCTCCATCAGCTTCGGCCTCAACCTTGCCGACTACCGTTCCAGCCACTACATGCAGCAAGAGACGGTTGGCCCGACGTCTTTCCCGGAGATGGCGATAGGCTTTGGGGAAGGGATACCTTGAGGAGGAACGAGTAGGCAGCTCCGCGTTGGTTGTCCCTCCATCGGTCGTGCTTCGAATCACAAGCCTAACACATTTTCCAATTCGGACTATAAAGCTCCCACACATACTGTTCAGCGCTCCTTGAGGACGCACATGCAGCGTGTCAGAGTGTGCCTGCGCTCCTCGAGCTCACTGGGTCTTGGCCTTGCGCTGGTTGTGCAGCACCTCCTGCATGCCGTCCGCCGCCTCCTTCGCGATGTCGCGCGAGCGCAGCATGAACCGGTCGGAACCCCAGCAAATGACAAAGTAGATGAGGCCGAACGGCATCTGGTCGCTGCTCAGGTCGCCCTGGTCGCGCGGCAGCTCGAGGCGGCGCTTGGTGTACGACATGCCGAACCAGAGCGCCTGCAGCAGCGAGAAGGCGAAGGCGACCTTGAAGGCGAGCAGCGGGTTGAAGAACCGCCGGATGAAGAGCGCCGTGGAGACGGCGATGAGGATCGAGAGCGCCTCGAAGGCCGCGAGGAAGGTGAGTCCGTCGGCGCTCTGGCGCATGCGCTGCAGCACCATGTAGCTCATGAGGAAGACGAGCCCCGCCATCTTGCCGAGGAAGCCGACCCACAGGTCGTTGAAGTACACCGTCTTGGCGTAGTGCTGCAGAACCGACTGGTTCGCCGCCTCCTCCGGGGTCGCCGCCTGGGCCGTCGCCGCTTGGCCGGTCGCCGCCTTGCGCTGCTTCTTTCCCGCCATCTTCGTGATGCAGATCAATCAAAGTGCGATGACCAAGCGGGTCTTGTCAAGATGGGGACAACCCGGGTATGCTGATGGGCAATCATGTACCCGACCCGGTCATTTTGACTTGGTGATTGTATGAATTATAGAGCACATTTGACACATTCGACCCGGGTGAAAATGCACGTCAAAAGTGTACTGTTTCCCACATAATGATGGGTACGAGTTGTAAAAACACTATTTTTACACTTCAACCGCAGAGTTTTTACGACCCCGCCCTGATCTGCGGCCCACCCGTTTTCACCCGCACCGACCGAGTTTGTGTGATACGCAAGCGCGCAAACCGCCAGCACCCGACACTAGCACGGCCCCGACGTCTACCGACGTCCCCTTACCTGCCTCTCCTCGCTCCCCGCCATCATGCTGCGCCGCGCCGTGCTGTCCCGCTCGCCTGCTGTGTCGCGCGCCGCTCTGCGTCTCCGCGGCGTGTGCCAGTCGGCGCCGCGGTGGGCCGAGGACAAGCCCGAGGCGGAGGCCGCCAAGCCTGAAGCCGAGGCCGAGACCGCCGCGACCGAGGAGCTGAGCGGCGAGGCCGCGCTCCAGAAGCAGGTGGAGGAGCTGACGGCCAAGAACAAGGACGCGAACGACCGGCTGCTGCGCGCGCTGGCGGACGCCGAGAACGTGCGGCGCATCTCGCGCGTGGACGTGCAGCAGGCGCGTGAGTTCGCCATCTCCAAGTTTGCCAAGGCGCTGCTGGACGTGAGCGACAACCTGAAGCGCGCGCACGAGAGCGTGGACCTGGAGGCACTGCAGGCCGCGCAGGGCGGCGCCGAGAGTGACCTGAGCGCCATCCGCACGCTCCACGAGGGGGTTGTCATGACGGAGCAGCAGCTGCAGAAGGTGTTCCGCGAGTTCCAGATCACGCCCGTGGGGGCCGTGGGCGACAAGTTCGACCCGAACGTGCACGACGCGCTGTTCGAGTACGAGGACGCGGGCAAGACGCCCGGCTCGATTGGCCAGCTCATGAAGGTGGGCTACCTGCTCAACTCGCGCGTGATCCGCCCGGCGCAGGTCGGCGTCGTCAAGGGCAGCCCCGCGTCGTCGTGAATAGATAGATAGTCGGCTGGCTATCGGCCCGCCGCGCCGTAATATACGCTCGCGTCGGCGGCCCTCGGCTCCGACTGGACTTGCTGTACACTGCTGCTGCTGCTGCTGCTGCTGCTTGTGTCTGTATAGAGAGATACTCTGGTCAACACCAGTGCCGTGATCATCACCACTATATCTTGACGTGCACCAGATCAAAACCTGGCCTGCGGCTCCGACTGGACTTGCTGTACACTGCTGCTGGTTGTGTCTGTATAGAGAGATACTTTAGTCGATGTCTGTGAGGTGGTCGCCACTATATCTTGGCAGTGCACCGGATTAAAAACCTGGCCAGGGGATCGAATGGATGGCAGCGAGAGCGACGATCCTGAGGTCGCAGACGGAGGAGAAGGACAGACGGGGGTCGCGCGCACGACAGTTTCCCTCACCGATGTGTCTCTGGAATCATCTTTGCAGCAGCAAGAGCGATGATTCGCAAGCGGCGGGCGGCCATTGTGAAGGCACAGGCGGGGGAAGCCACCGAATCTGCAACGCGAGTTGGTGTTCGTCGGCGCTGGCTCCTGCCGTCCCGCGCGCTCCGGATGGATTAGTCGGTGTGCCACAGTGGAGGCAGATTCGAACGTCTGCTACTGGTCAGTTCGCGGTTCAAGCGCGACCGCACGACCTGATGGTAAGATGCGTCGAATCTCGGCAAAAGGGATGGAGCACTGCAACGAGATTCTTATTTGATTAATTTTAGTACGAATCGACTGACTGACAGAGGGTCAGGACAATTGGTTGCAGTGCGATCCTGGTCTTTGCCATCGTGTCCAGCGGGGCGCTGCCAAGTGGACGACCAGTCAGCGGATAGCCACCAGGCTTGCTAACCGATGGCGGATGTGCATCCTCCAGGCGGCACCGCCTCGATTGGTCGCGTGGCCCCTCTCCATGTCAGCGAAAATCCAGGCGCGAAACCAGAGGCTGAAGCTAGGTCATAAGACTGGATGAAGCTCGAATCTCAGTTGCGAGGTCGCGGGATGGGAACCTTCTTCGGACCGGCGGTCAGCGGCCAGAAGGCGTCAAGATTCGCGCGCTAAAGGTCGCGAATCTCTCGCGCACCGCCACTTCAAGTGATACAGACCGGCGGCGGCGCATCTCGAAACGCCCACTAAAAACTGCTGAGAAGAAAAGTACGGCCGCTCGATGGCCGGACAGTAAATTCACTCCCCCTCCATCAATCTTGGCCATTGCCACTGCCGCCTATTCGGGGCGAAGGTGGACACTAGTGGCCAAGATCTTGTGCTGGTATCTGTATGGGTGTTGCCCGCGGTCGTGGCTGCCCAACGGCACCCACAACGTCGCACCGGGTGCTGCAGCGCCACTCCCGCCGACATGCACTCGCCACCCAGAAAATCGATTAAGGCGCCATGTCTCTGCACGGCTTCACCCACGAGCGGCCTTTTCTTGCGCGCACCAGTAAATCGGCGGTTTCGCGGGAATGCGAGTGGGATCTTTTTCGATTATTCGTAAAGTTCGTTTACTTTATGCAGAGTGTCGAGGTGTACAGTTTGACGTTGTCAAAGTAGATAGTTCAGTTACAGCCACACGATGCTGCATTAGTCGATAAAGTTGCCAGCATATGATCCACTTCGTCGGTACAGATTGACGAAGATGCAGAACAGTGCACTTCGCATAAAGTACATTTCGATTCTGGTGCGTCACAATTCCGACGGCGTCTGATTGGGAGAAACCCATCAAGGGATGGGACTGGCTGGTCGATGTGGCGTGCGGAGCGTCTGGCGACTTGATCGATTTTCGCAAATTGTAAGCCCTGCGAAATAGGATGATCAATGGGAGCCGCAAAAAATCCACCGGATACCGCAACATTCGCCGAACCACCCACAGTCCTCAAACAGCATCCCCCGCCTTAATCGATACTACCGCAATTTCCTACTGGCTCTCAAAAGTGCTCGGTCGCGTTTTTAGAGCCAATTCAGCGACGAATTGGCCCGATTCCATCCCACGTCCATCAGCTCAGATCCGCGAGCACGCCATCTGACCCGCAAGTTTAGCAAGCTTTGGCGCTAAAACTGTTGAGTGTGTGCTTCTCCACCTCGTCCGCCTCGTCCCCGTCCCCTCCCTCTCGACTGTGGATCCACGTGCGGCTGCAGGTTTGCTCATCCGCGCCGATCGCTGCTCGCTCGCTCGCTCGGGCCAGACCGCGACGGCCGCCCGCTCCCTTAGTCGAAAATCCGCGAGCGCTCACTTGGCAACTTGCCTCCGACCAGATCGACTAAATCGCGGTCCGTGCGTTTCGTCGCTGCCGCCCAGTCGCTTTAGCTTTTAGCAAGAGCGAGTGCGCTATTTGCTATCTTGCTATCCCCACCCAGCGCGCGCGCGAGTGATTGTCTCCCATTTCCGGAAACCGCGTGGCGAGAAGAGAGGGAAGACGGGAGGAAGGAGAAGATGGCGTTCAAGCTGGTGACGGGCGACCTCGTCCGGCTGGTGGAGACGCCGCATGAGAAGGTCGCGGAGCAGCTCGAGGCGCTCGGGGGCATCGCCGGCGTGGCCGCGGCACTCGAGGTGGACCTGCGGCAGGGCATCGACGACAAGAACACGGCCGACCACGAGCGGCGTGAGGGTTTCTTCGGCAAGAACTACATCGCGCCGCCGAAGGCCAAGGGCTTCCTCGAGCTCATGTGGGACGCCTTCCAGGACATCACGATGATCATCCTGACCATCTCGGGCGTCTTCTCGATCGTGCTGTCCGTGACGGTGGGGGACCACCCGGAGACGGGCTGGGTCGAAGGCGCGTGCATCCTGCTCGCCGTGTTCATCGTGACGGTCGTGACGGCCACGAACGACTACCAGAAGGAGCAGCAGTTCCGCGCGCTGAACGCGGTCAAGGAGGACGAGAAGATCAAGGTGATCCGCAACGGCGTGCCGGCGGAGGTGACCAAGTTCAACCTCCTGGTCGGCGACATCGTGCGCGTCGACCTGGGCGATATTATCCCGGCGGACGGCATCGTGTTCGACGAGAAGGACCTGAAGATGGACGAGTCGGCCATGACGGGCGAGTCGGACTTGCTGACGAAGAACCGCGAGAACCCGTTCCTGCTGTCTGGCACGAAGGTCATGGAGGGTCTCGCCAAGATGCTGGTGATTTGCGTGGGCGAGAACTCGCAGGCGGGTATCATCAAGACGCTGATCAACGGCAAGAAGGCGACGCCTACGCCCGAGACGAAGGAGGCCGCCAAGGCTGCGGGCGACGACGAGGCGTACATTGAGATCGAGACGCCGAAGGAGTCGGCGCCGACGCTGGAGGAGGCGCAGGAGTACGGCGACGACGATGAGGCGCAGTCGCCGCTCGAGGGCAAGCTGTACAACCTGACGATCCTGATCGGCAAGCTGGGCACGGTCGTGGCTGTTCTCGTGTTTGTGATCATGGCGATCCGGTTCTCGATCGACACGTTCGCGATCGACGACAAGCCGTGGGCGAACAAGTACATCAGCGACTACCTGGGTTTCTTCATCACTGCCATCACGGTGCTTGTGGTAGCCATCCCGGAGGGTCTGCCGCTCGCCGTCACGATTGCGCTGGCGTACTCGGTCAAGAAGATGCTCGCGGACAACAACCTGGTGCGCCACCTGGACGCGTGCGAGACCATGGGCAGCGCCACCACTATCTGCTCGGACAAGACGGGCACGCTGACGACGAACCGTATGACGGTGATGCAGCTCTGGATCGGTGACCAGGAGTTCTCGTCGGCGACTGATGGCGTCGGCGCTCTGTCTGAGGCGACGAAGGAGGCGTTCTGCGTGGGTATTGCTGTCAACTCGACTGCTGAGATCCTGCCGCCGAAGGTGGAGAACGGACTTCCCGAGCACACTGGCAACAAGACGGAGTGCGCTCTGCTTCAGTTCATCCGCGACGGTGGCGTCGAGTACCCTGAGCTGCGTGCGGGCCACGAGATCGAGCACATGCTGACGTTCAGCAGCGCGAAGAAGCGCATGTCGGTGGTGGTTCGTCGCGGCGACGGGTGCCGTATTTACACGAAGGGTGCGACGGAGATCGTCCTTGGACTGTGCAACAACGTTCAGCACACGGATGGGAGCCTGACCGACCTGAACGACTCGCGCAAGAAGACGATCGGTGCGGAAGTGATTGAGAAGTACGCGTCGCAGGGCTACCGCACGCTGTGCCTCGCTTACCGCGATGTGGACGTGACCCCCGAGGAGATCTCGAAGTGGTCGGACGAGGACATTGAGAAGGAGCTGACGTGCGTTGCCATCGTTGGTATCGAAGACCCGGTTCGTCCTGAAGTCCCAAGCGCGATCGAGCTGTGCAGCCGCGCGGGTATCACAGTCCGCATGGTTACTGGTGACAACATCACGACGGCTCGTTCCATCGCTGGCAAGTGCGGCATCATCACCCCGAACGACGGCTCGCTGGTGATGGAGGGCATTGAGTTCCGCGCGCGTGTGCTCGACGCTCAGGGCAACATCAACCAGACCGAGTTCGACAAGATCTGGCCGATGCTCCGCGTGCTTGCGCGTTCGTCGCCGAAGGACAAGTACACGCTTGTGACTGGTCTGATGCAGACGACGCTGGTGCCGCATGGTCCTCAGGTTGTGGCTGTGACGGGCGACGGTACGAACGATGCTCCTGCTCTGAAGAAGGCGAACGTTGGCTTTGCGATGGGCATCAGCGGCACCGCTGTGTCGAAGGACGCGTCGGACATCATTCTCATGGACGACAACTTCAACTCGATTGTGAACGCGCTGAAGTGGGGCCGCAACGTGTACGACTCGATTTCCAAGTTCCTGCAGTTCCAGCTGACGGTGAACGTGGTGGCCATCACGCTCGCGTTCCTCGGCGCCGTGATCCTGGAGCAGTCGCCGCTGACGGCGGTGCAGATGCTGTGGGTGAACCTGATCATGGACTCGTTCGCGTCGCTGGCGCTGGCGACGGAGGAGCCAACCCCGAAGCTGCTGGAGCGCAAGCCGTACCCGAAGACGCAGCCGCTGCTGTCGAAGAAGATGACGAAGCACATTCTGGGCCAGTCGGCGTTCCAGCTGGTGCTGCTGCTGGTGCTTGTGTTCACGGGTGAGAAGTGGTTCGGCATCGAGTCGGGCCGGTACCCGGACCGGACCGAGGACAACAAGGACGACCCGACGCAGCACATGACGATCGTGTTCAACACGTTCGTGTGGTGCCAGCTGTTCAACGAGCTGAACGCGCGCAAGATCCACGACGAGATCAACATTTTCACGGGCATCACGAAGAACCGCGTGTTCCTGTACGTGTGCGTGATCCAGGTGCTGCTGCAGGTGGTGATCGTGCAGTGGACGGGTTCGTGGTTCAAGTGCGAGCCGCTCTCGGTCGGCCAGTGGTTCGCGTGCATCGGCATGGGGTTCATCTCGCTGCCGCTCGGTCTGGTGCTGCGGTCCATCTCGGTCAAGAACGCGCCGAACTGGATGGCTATCTGCCGCGAGGTGGACGAGGAGGAGGTGCGCGGCGTCAAGTCGCAGCGCGGCCAGGAGCTGTGGATCCGCGGGTTCGCTCGCCTGCGCGCGCAGATCCGCGTGATCAAGGCGTTCCAGAAGGGTCTGCAGGCCAAGACGCTGATCAAGAACTAGTGCGGCGCCGCGCAGTCCCCGGTGCGGGCGGTGGCGGCCCGCTTGTAGTTGTAGTTTTGGCAGGGCACGAACGAATGTGCACGCACGATTTTTAAAGAGAGTTTCACACGGAACCCTCGTCATGCTAGAGTCGACCAGCTTTCGGCTGGCGACTTGATGGCACTAGACAAACACGAAGTCTATTTCTACATTCCTATGGTTGTGTGCAATGTGCTGGATGTTGATGACACGAGGTAGTCTGCTTCCACCCATCTGATCGACTCCACTCAGCAGCGGAAAGCGATCCTTTCTGTGAGATCGGCGCGCAATAGACAAGCGGCACAGTCAAACGCGAGTGCTGAGTGACCCAAACGCAAGCGCCGGTTCCCACTGGACATAACGGCATCACGTTCTCGGGAGGCACGCGTGCGGCTGGTGAGCAATCGGCTTCGCACGATACATTGACGAATTGGCTCGTGCGGTGTGAACTCGTTCCACAGATTATTCCTTTTTCCACCTCGCTCGACAGGCCGCTCGTTCGCTCCACTCGCCGCCATGCTGCTGCTTCGCTCGGGTTGCTGTCCACTAGTGTCCACCTTGTCCTGTCATTTGACACTCATGTTCACGTCGTGTTTTGGTTTTGTTGTTTGCGGTTGACAGGAGGTCAGCTACGTGCGCGCGCACTTATCGGTACGTAAAGTTCGCTTTCGCGGTCGCACGGACACGCATTGAAGTTGCCGCTGATTGCTGGGACCATCGTCTGCGTGCGGCCGACGCACCGGACGTATCTTTGCGGCCGCGCGGGATGCGATCTGTGCGCGCGCTGTGTTTGACTGTATGAACTCACCCTATTTCGCTTCCTGCCGGTGCCAATCCGCAGCTCGGACCACCGCGCGTGGAGCTTCAAGGCGATCAACTTGGACAGGCGCGGGAGGGGCGACGCCACCGCCACCACTGAGGTGTGATGACAATCTTTTCTTCCGCGGCACCCCCAAGCCGCGTCCACCCTGCGCGGCACCAACAGCGGCAGCCGCACTCGCTGCTCGCGTTCGTCGCGCTCCCCGTGCTCCTGAGTCTCAGCTTCGTCTCGTATTTGTACCTGTACCAACTGCCCGCGACTCCGACCGTGAAAAGCGTGCTCGCCAGCGAAGACCTCGACCTCGCAGCCATGAGCAAGCACGTCGACATCACCATCATCGGCGGCGGCCTCGCCGGTGCGGCGTCTTTGTCGTGGATTGTCTTGGGTAGTGCTGTTGTTTAACGAGTGCGTTGGATGGATGGATGTGTGTGAATATGTGCAGGCCTTTCGGCGAGCATTGAGGCGGCGACGGCCGACCCGGCGCTCAAGGTGCTGCTCGTGGAGAAGGAGCCCAAGATCGGCGGCAACTCGGCCAAGGCGTCGTCGGGCATCAACGCCGCGATCTCCAAGGATGATGAGCCCGTGTTCGAGAAGGACACGCTCAAGTCGGGCGGCGGTCTCTCGAACGAGGCCATGGTCGACTACTTTATCAAGCAGGTGTGTTTGTTCGGTTTTGCTCCAGGGTTGTTGCTCGTTGATATTCGTTGCTGACCATGTGAAACTCTTATATAGTCGCCCACTAGCATCACCTTCCTCGAGAACAACGGCGTGGACCTGTCGGTGCTCGCGCAGCTCGGCGGCCACTCGGCCAAGCGCACGCACCGCAACAAGAGCGGCCCGAACGTGGGCTTCGCCATCATCAGCGCGCTGCAGAAGACGGTCGAGGCACTGCCCAACATTGAAGTCATGACCAGCACGCTCGCGGACAAGTTCGTGGTGGCCGAGGGTGGCACCAAGATCGCAGGACTGGAGCTGAAACCCAAGGACGGCGGCGACGCCATCCAGGTCGCCTCCCCCGTCGTGATCCTGGCCACCGGCGGCTTCTCGGCGAGTCCGGATATGCTCAAGCGGTTCGCTCCGGGTCTCGAGAAGTTCCCGACGACGAACGGCGCCTGGGCTCTCGGCGAGGGCATCCTGCTGGCCGAGTCGGTCGGCGCCTCGCTCACGCTCATGGACAAGGTGCAGCTCCACCCGACTGGCTTCATCAACCCGAAGGACCGCGACGCTGGCCACCGGTTCCTGGCTCCCGAGGCCATCCGCGGCTCCGGCGCCATCCTGCTCAACCACGAGGGCAAGCGCTTCGTGAACGAGCTCACGACCCGCGACAAGGCGTCGCAGGCCGTGTTGGCACAGCCCGGACAGACCGCGTACATGTTCCTGTTCGAGGAGGGCTCGAAGGCCATGGCGTCGTCGCTCGGCTTCTACAAGCACGTGGGCATCGCACGCGTGGCCAACAATGTCGCGGAGGCCGCCGCCACGTACGATCTCGACCCGGAGGTGGTGCTTGGCGAGATCAACGCGTACGCCGAGTACGCTGCCGGCGTGAAGACCGACCCGTTCGGCAAGGAGGTGTTCCCGTTCCCCGTCTCGCACATCACGAGCGTGGACGAACCCGCCGAGATCCACGTCATGGAGATCGCTCCGACGCTCCACTACTGCATGGGTGCGTCCATATTGTGTTTGGGTCTGGGTGGTCGCATTTTCGAGACTAACTGACGTTATGTGGTGACAACAGGTGGCGTCAAGATCGACCCGGAGACGCGCGTGCTGCGCGAGGACGGCCAGCCGATCATCGGTCTGTACGCGGCCGGCGAGGTCTCTGGCGGTCTGCACGGCGCCAACCGTCTGGGTGGCAACTCGCTGGCCGAGTGTGTCGTGTTCGGCCGCACGGCGGCACGGAGCGCGGTCGAGCAGCTCCACGGAAGCGCGTAAGCCTGTTGTGATGCACTCCCCGAGCTTTGCCTGGCCGTCGAGGCCAACTCGTGGTCGTCGGCTCGCGTATTGACGCTGGCTGTGTATGTTTACATGTGTGGAAATCAATCAACCCGATTGTAATTGCTCGCCCAGCCGCCTGTGATCCGTCGTTAGTGCTGCCGGCACAAGAACTCAATGTGGAGAACGATCTTCGGTCAGCGAGGTCAACGTCGATATTAAGTGCACACAGTAAGATGACTGCTGCTACTGTTGGTCTGCTGGCTCCATGACCCGCTTGGGACGGCAGCAGCCACTGCCGTGACTGTCCGATCCTAGACTTGGCGCTGCCTTGTTGTCGCGCCACTCGGCGTTCTCCTTCCACACGCGGTCGTCGCCCTCGTACTGCTCGCTCTTCCAGATGGGCACCGTCGCCTTGAGCGTGTCGATGGCGAACGCGCAGGCCTCGATCGCCTCGCGCCGGTGTGGCGAGCTCACGGCCACGACGACGCTCGCCTCCTTCACAGGCACGACTCCGAGTCGGTGCAATAGCGCGACCCCCACGACGCTGGGCCACTGCTCGCGGATCTGCGCGCAGATCTTCCTCAGCTCCGACTCGGCCATGGGGACGTAGCCCTCGTACTCGAGGCGCAGCACCTTCTTGCCTGTCGTCATGTAGCACAACAGTGAGTTGTGGTGAGCGGAATCTAGATAAAAAGTCTGTTACCTTGGAAGTTGTCGCGCGTGGTGCCCACGAACGTCGAGATGGCGCCCGCACTCGGGTGCGACACCAGGTCCACGGCGCGCTGCACGTCCAGCGGTGCGTGCACCACCTCGACGATGTCGCGGCCCATGGCGGTCGCCTCCACCTCGGCCATCTTCCAGAGCAATTGCGCAACAACGTGTTCGCATTCACGCTGAAGATACCTGACCTATTTTTGATCCAATCACCGTCATCTATTTTGACTTATAGCCAATCATGAAGGAGTATCGAACTCTTCACGCCAATTGTGCGAAGAGAGTCAAAGGCAAAATGGGTGACCAAGCCGAGGAGGAGAAGTGGCTGTACCTGGACGCGGCCACGGGCCAGCAGAAGGGACCGGTGGGCGTCGAGATCGCCAAGCGGCTGCTGCGCAAGGGCTTGCTGCGGCCGGAGCAGCTTGTGTGGACGCCGCGGCTGCAGGAGTGGGCTGCGGTCTCGAGTGTCGAGCCGTTCGCTGGGTACTGGCAGGTGTGGACAGCGAGCTGGTTCTACCTCCCAGACGCGGCAGCCAGCGAGCGTCGTGGTCCCGTTACCACGCAGGAACTCGTGGCGCTGTTCGTGGATGGCGAGGTGGACGGCATGACGCTCGTGTGGCGGCAGGACATGTCCGAGTGGCAACCGATTGGTACAGTTGGTTTGGGATGATCCGTCACATTGAGCTGCTTACTGACTGGTCTGTGGACGGTGGCAGGTCAAATGCCGGCGCTCAAGGAGTTTCTTCAGGAGGCCAACAGCGAGTTGGATCGAGAGGCCGAGCTGACGGAGCAGATGCAGCAGGTGGCGCCTGGAGACCAGGTCTTCCATGACACGTAAGGTTAATCAGTTTGAGTTGTCGGTTAGGCTGTGTGGACGTTTGACGTTTCTTCGTGGCTGCAGCAAGGTGGAGGCGTTCGTGGCCGAGGACGGCAAGCACTACGTGTTCGACGCCGAGGGGAAGAAATGGGTGACTCCAGAGGACAAGATCGAGGAGGACCTCGAGGCGCTGCGCGAGGCCGCTGGTGGACTCGACGACGAGGCTGAAAAGCAGCCAGAAGATGGCAATGGCAAGGCGGCCGCCAATGGGAAGAAGGCTGGCGATGGAAAGGAGGAGGCGCGTAAAAAGCCCGTGGATGCCAAGACGTCCGAAGCGACTGCGAGTGATGCAAGTGCGCCGTCTGATGCGACCAAGAAGAAGCGCAAGAAGAAGAAGAAGAACGACAAGTGGCAGAAGCGCAAGTCCAACACGTGGGTTTACGTGAACGGACTGCCGCTGGACGTGACGGTACAGGAAGTGGCCGACCACTTCAGCAAGTGCGGCGTCATCCAGCAAGACGTGACGACAGGCGAGCCGCGCGTCAAGCTGTACAAGAACAAGGAGCTCGGCGGCCTGAACGTACGTCGATCGGTGCGTTCGTGCTCTGGACAACGGTTCTAACTTGTCTGTGTGCACTTGAAGGGTGACGGGTCAGTGTGTTTCATGAAGGAGGCGTCGGTGGAGTTGGCAGTCCAACTGCTAGACAAGTCGCAGATCCGTCCAGAGTATGCGAACTGTTTTGTCATCGAGCCGCTTTCGCTGTGCGCTGACCGACTGTTGTGTGTGCTTGTAGCTGGCCAATCGATGTGTCACCGGCGGTGTTCACACAGAAAGGCAGCGAATATGTCAAGCGCAAGAAGCCGCGGATCGACGCGCGCGCCAAGGTCAAACTGATCGAGCAACAAAAGGTGCGATTTCGTTAACACAACTAGGTGATCGATTACCAGGAACCCACACCACGTTCTGCGTTGCAGGCTCTGTCGTGGAACGAAGGCGAAGACGGCGACCGAGCTGGTCTGCGGATCGTGGTCATCAAGCGCATGTTTACCCCCGAGGAGATCACCGGTCTGTTGCAGTGCGTTTGTGGTTGCTGTGGTGAAATGACAAGTGCGAGCTCATTTGTGTGTTGCATTAGATACCGAGTACGAGCAGGAGCTTGAAGCCGACATTGAGGAAGAGTGCGCCAAGATCGGCGAGCTCACCAAGGTAATTCATCGTCGTGCTTCTCGAGATTGCTGAAGCATTCCTAACAGCACTGTTCCTTTGATGTACATTTACAGATCACGCTGTTCTCCAAACACCCGGACGGGGTTGTCGTCATCAAGTTTGCGTCGAGCGGCAGCGCGGCCAAGTGTGTGGATGTCATGAATGGCCGCTTTTTCGCGGGACGCAAGCTCGAGTGCGGCTTCTGGGACGGCGCCGACTACACTCACCGCGAGAGCCAAGTGGAGCAAAATGAGCGGTCTGAGAAGTTCCGCGAGTGGCTGGAGGAGGGCGGCTCGTCGTCCGAGAGTGAAGACGACAGCGGCAAGGAGGGCACTATTCCTGCACCGAGTGGCGCTGTTCACGCAGGACGAGAGCTGCCTGCGATGGACGATAGCAATGACGACAGTGATGAGAGCGACACAGAAGAAGATCCCCCGGCAGCGGAAGCAGTCCACGCCGGTCGAGTGATGCCCGACTTGGATGACGATGACGGCGATGACGACGACTAGGCGACTCGACTGCAATATATAAGCAGAGCTTTCTGATCGAGCATTCGTGACCTGAGCCTGGATATTTGGATCGCCTGGACTTGGGGAAGTATCTTTAGCGTGATACTAGCAGTGATGGGATCAGGCGATGAGGCAGTTTGCCGACGTTGCTCGCGCTTTCTTTAGCGGCCCGCATCGCATCTCGGCACTGCACATCTGCAGTCAGTTTTATTTTGCGCTTGTGGTGGTCAGCTGAGCTATTGTTACCTCACTCTCAAGGTGAGTCTCTCAACTGCTAGCGATAGGTGTGCATTGATTAGCAGTCAGTCGACTTTGCGCATCCATCTCACGTCGTGCTACTGATCAACGGCAACAGCCTTGGACACCATGCCGGACGTGGGGGAATCGTGGCTGCAAAAGTCGTGGAGTGTGACCGAGGAGATGTGGAAGCGCAAGGCGAAGGGACTCGAGGAGCAGTACCAGTCGCTGCTGTCGGACCACCAGGATCTGCGACTGGACAAGGCCAAACTGCTCGGTGAGCTGCGGGTGCTACAGCGCTACAAGGAGACGAGCGACGACGTGATGGCCAAGGAGTCGGCGGCGCGAAAGTGAGAGCGATATCCCTGTACTTCTTGATGGGGAACATTGGGTTTCTGACATGCTGCTGCTGTAGGATTGAGCACAAGGAGAAGCTCGCGGCCTCGACCAAGCTCGAACAGTACCTCAAGAGATACGAGCGCGAGTGCGAGAAAACGGCGGCGCTGGAGCGCGAGAACGCCTTCCTCATGGACCAGGTGTCCAACATGAAGGACGAGACAGAGGTATGTGGGGGAGGGAGCCTCTGGCCGGTTTTGCGAAGGTGTGCAGTGATTTGACCCGATATGTATTGGATCGTGTGCAGAAACGGTTGGATCTCCTCAAGGAACTCGAAGACTCGCAGAAGCGGAATGCGCGCCAGAAGGACAAGCTGCGCGAGTACGTGCACGCACAATCCTCTGCCGATGGAGGTGACTACTCTGCTAACTAGTTTGATTAGAATGGAGGTGTTGGCGATCGAGCATGAAAACACCATCCTCGAACTCAAGGACAAGAACCAGAAGCTGAAGCGCAAGCTTGTGGCTGCCGACGAGACTGCCGCCGACCGTGCCGACGAGTGCAAGAACCTCGCCATCCGTCTTGCGGTAGGCCACTCGAGTTGTGCTTTTCGATACGATCGCAAAGGAGTGACACTATATTATTGTTCAGGCGGTCGAGTCGGCGTGGGAGGCTGCGCGCGGCCAGAACAAGTCGGCGCTGCAGGAGCTGAAGAAGAAGTACGTGCTTGCTACTGCTCGCTATTGCATTAATTCTATTGATCATCAGACTAACGACTGTCGTGGCTTGTAGGGAGTCGCTCTCGAAGGCACTCGAGTCGGCCAAGACCGAGTCGCAGACGGCCTCTTACCGCATCCACGCGCTCGACGTCGAGATTGAGACGGCGCAGTCTAAGCTGCGCGCCAAGGAGCGGTCGATCGATGTAAGGCGTGAACGAATGCTGGTTATGCTGCTCGTCTTTCTCATCTGACACACACGACTGGGAACGTTCTCAGGACCTTCGCGACACGAATGGGCAGCTCAAGAAGGAAATGGCGAGGCTCAGTAACAAGTGCGAAGACCTCGCGTCGGGACTGGCCGTGGCGCACGAGGCGCTCGCGGACAAGGAAGCCGAGCTGTCGCGCAAGGACGAGCTGCTCCGCTCCAAGAAGACGGAGGTCAAGTGCCTCGCCAAAATGGACGACTCGTCCAAGGAGCGCATCGAGGAGCTCGTGCGCCAGGTGAGCGAGCTCCAGGCGCAGCTGCTGGACACGCAGAAGGAGTACCTGCACAAGGTCAAGAAGGACGAGGTCTGGCGAGACAAGCAGCGCGCCAAGTACGTTTTCTGTTGGTGTCTTTGACGATCTTGACGGCATTAAGCAGCAACTGACGGTGTTCT
The DNA here is from genome assembly GCA_023336425.1 of Phytopythium cucurbitacearum (nom. inval.). Taxonomy (NCBI): domain Eukaryota; phylum Oomycota; class Peronosporomycetes; order Pythiales; family Pythiaceae; genus Phytopythium; species Phytopythium cucurbitacearum (nom. inval.). The sequence goes on along the minus strand of JAADXC010000074.1, from coordinate 49,786 downwards.
TGGATCGATTAGGGACCGCGCCGACATCTCGCGCGAGCTCGAGTCGCTCTACAAGCCGCGGCGCTGCAAGAGCTGCAACGAGACCTTCACGACCAAGTCCAACTCGTCGCTCGCGTGCTCGTACCACCCGGGCCGATACGTCGCGCGGCCGTACCCGCTCGAGGGCTACCAGTGGAGCTGCTGCCAGAAGCGGGACCTGTCGGCGCGTGCGTGCAAGTTCGCCGGCCGCCACGTCGAGTCCAAGCTGCTGGACTGATCGCCGCCGCACAGCCTCATTGCATCCTCTCCGCGCGGCGCCACTCTTTTTTAACTTAACCACGCGGCAGCTCGCCTTCATATCCGCCATATACCAATCGATGCATCACGGTCTCCTCTACTCGCACACACTCCTGTGTCTTGAACTTCAACTTCAACGAATGTCGCCACGTCAGACAAGTGCAGCCATGTCAGACAAGTGTAGCCATGCTTGACACAAGTGCAGCCATGTTTGACTCAAGATCCTTGATACCATTATTAGGGGAGATAGATATTCCCAAAGACCCGACGGGTCGGCTTCGAACCGGCCGGCGCAACATGAAGGTGCTCGTCAAGGTCCACGGCCTGCAGTTCGCCGTGCCCTGCGGCGAGGGCCGCCAGAGCTGCAAGTGGCTCGCACTCGCCGCCGCACAGCGGTACGCGCTGGCGGCCCCCCACGGCCGCTGCCGCACGCGCGAGGACGCCCACGTGCGCCAGGGCTTCTTCCTCCCCTGCGGCGTCGCCAAGGCCGTAAGTCTCAGTGTTTTCATTTCATCGTCCATGATTGCTGACCTTCAACTCGTTACACCTAACGACTGCAGAACGGCCAGATGCTGCCGCCCGACAAGGCCGTCGCCGACGTCTGCAAGGACAACGAAGTGCTCACCGTCTCACTCCAGGTGCGATGGGCTCCTAGTATTGACTCCATACCAGACTAACATCTAACGAACCACGTGTACATCCAGCAAGAGGTGCCGGTGAACGAGCTCGGCGCGCCAGTGCTGCACCCGTGGGCCGTCCGCGCCTTCTTCCCGTCCTCGCAGCGCGTCTCGGCGCGGGACATGGCCGCCGACGCCAAGGACGCCACTGGATCTCCACGTAGCGACGCCAAGGCGTCCGCCAAGGCGCTGGCGGCCGCCGCGGACAGCAAGGCAGCGAGCGTGGAGGGCGACGACGCCGTGCGCGCGTACGCAGCGAGCGAGCAGCAGCAGCAGGCGGCGTCCGGACAGTTCCTGTCCGAGATGGAGGCTGAGGCCGCCTTCCTCTTCGACTGGGGTCGCGCGCGTGCCGACGAGCTCGCGAGCGACGCCAGGCACCGCGACGCGCTGCGGGACGCGCTGCTCGCGCACTTCGCAGCGATCAGCAGCGCCTACCGCCACTACGCGACGGGGAGCGGCGAGACCGGCTTCGGGCTCTCGCGCCACGAGCTCGCGCACTTCCTGCACGAGTGCGGCCTGCTCGACCTGCACGACAGCAACGCGGTCGCCGCGCTCGACAAGCCGCTGCGGCAGGCGCTGCGCCACGACGCGCTCGCGTCGCCCTGGGACCGCGAGACGCTCTCGCGCGCGGGCTTCCTCCATGTGCTCGCACGCTTACTGCTCGCCAACGGCGGCACCGACGCCGTCGCCGGCCAGCTCGCGGACGCCGTCACCCCCGCCGTCACGCGGCTCACCGCCGGTCCAGTGCGCGACGTCACTCACGACGACGTAAGCCATTCGTCACTGTCTTCATTCTGCGTCCTCATCACCTTCGACTGACTCGATTGTGTCTTGTCCATCGATTTGTGATGGTTTTTGACTCGGTTCTTGGTCTTATCCGTCGACTTGTGATGGTTTTTGACCCGGTTGTAGCGCGTGACGGCCGCTGTACTGGCGGCCAAGCCCAAGCTGCTCAAGCTGGTGGCGCGCTATGCTGGTGATGTCGACGGTCACAGCTCGCTGCTGCCTGCGCCGGCGCTGCGGGCGATGCTGGCCGAAAGCGGTGTGTTCTGCTCGGGATCGGCAGCGACTCAGGACGAGACGTTCGCGGCCGCGATCGCCAGCAGCGTCGCGGGCGGAGGCGCGGCGACCGACACGGCCACGCGGCTCGTGTTCGCCGAGGCGGTCGAGGTGACGGCCCGCGTGGCGCTCGCCATGCTGGGCGGCGACCCGACCACGCGCGACCTGCCGCCGGTCGACGCCGTGCGGCTCGCGCTCGAGGCCGTGCGCAGCCTGCCGCTGCGGCCCACGGCCACCCGCAAGTGAGTTTCGAGTTCTCAATCTCTTGAAGACACAGCACTGCACACGCTGGAAACAGTCTCGCTCGCATTTCATAAAGCAAAGTAAATAGTCGAAGCCGCCGCCTCGATGGTTGAGATAATGGGAGGATGCTGATAACGATGATGGTGATGCTACGCGGTTGGTTGGGGGATACGGGTCACTTGTCCATAGAGGCAGGCCGGCTTCACGACTGGCGCGGCAGTGAGAAGCTGAGGCACTCGTACCAGCGGCGCGCGGCCTCGAGCGAGTCGCACACGGCCTTGATGCGCGTGCCGTTCGAGAGCGAGATGACGATGCCGCACTGCAAGTCGCGCGACGCGCCGGCGTCCACGACCGTGCCCAGTCGCTGCAGCTCGTTGTCAATGTCGTTGGCCACGCCCAGCGTGCTGCCGTCCACGACGTAGAACTGGCGCACCTTGCCGGCCTTGTCCACCTTGGTGAGCCACCCACCGAAGACCGGCGGCAGCTTCTTGCGCTTCCGGCTCGCCAGGTACTTCTTCATGCTGAACGCCTCGGACCGGCGGCACGCGTCCCCGACCACGCTGCGCCAGCGCTTGGCCGACTCGTATGACTCGGCGTGCACCTTCCAGCTGCGGCCCGACTTGAGCCGCAGCATGAACCCGTTCGGGTGGCCGTCCCAGTCCTCCACGCCGGCCGCGTAGTCGCACACCTGCACCTCGGCGTTCGTGTCCTTGGCAAACGCGAGCTGGTCGCCGTGCAGCGTAAAGTACAGACGCTTCATCGACTTGAAGATGCCCGACTGCTTGTAGAGCCACCCAGCGTGGTTGGTCACGGCCGTGTGCACATACGTCGATTTGACCTGCTCGGTGAGCGTCGGTCGGTTGGCGCCGCGGTTCGCCCCCGAGCTCGCGGCGATGGCCGCGTACCACATCATCTGGTCGTCGTACGACTCGGCGTAGCACACGAGCGACGTGCCCGAGTCCAATTGGATCGCGAGCCCGTGCGCGTGGTTGTCGGCGAACGACACCGTCTGCACGTAGCCAGAGTTCCTGGAGTCGATGGTGGCGCCGCGCTGCTGCTGCTGGTCACGACACTCGAGGAAGCCGTCGACGCGGGCCACAAAGTAGCACCGGCGCCACGAGCGGCCGCGGTCGAGCCGGTGCAAAAAGCCCTCGTGCTGCTCGCCGGCCGTGAGCGTGTAGGACGTCTTGGACTGGTCCTGCAGCGACTGCGAGCGCTCGAGCGCGCGTTCCAGCGCGTCGAACCACGTCTCGTACTCGCTCTCGCTCTCGCACCGCGCGTGGAGCTGTGTGCCGTCCGCGAACTCGAGCAGCAGGCCGAACTGCAGACCGTTCCAGCGCCTGGCGGCCGTGAGCTGTCCGAAGTACTTGGGCGGCTGTCCGACGGCCTTGGAGTACTTGAACTCGGTTCCGGACAGCGCAGCATGGTACCGCTTCCAGGTCTTGAAGGCGGAGCCCTGCACGAGCAGGTGGCCGGACTGGGCCAGTGCAACACCAGCGGACAGCCGACGGTTGTCAAAGCAGGACGCGCGAGCCTCGGGGCTGTTGCTGCCGTTGGTGGGCGCCGTCGGGAACGAGTCGCGGTCGTCCGTCGGCTGGTGTATCTGTCGCTTGGACGGCGGCAGTGACGGTGCGCTCGCCCTGGCGGCGGGGCTGTCCGCCAGTCGGCTGTACCCGCGACTTCGGTGTGAGCCGGGGAGCGGTGCGGTTTCTTCGCCGGCGATGTATGCCACGTAATTGCCGGTTGAGATGGGGAGTCCCATGACGGCGTCGACGTCGTCGTGTTTATCGGAGACCGTCGGTGATTGGGCCACGGCGGGGGACGGGTGCGGTTGTTGGGACTGGTGGGGATCGCTGGCCGGTCGGTCGAGGTACTGGAAGGCCGTGTCCGAGTGCCGCTGGGTCTGCGTCCCCGCGATCATGGCGATGTAGTTGCGCGTCTGCACGGGGAGGCCGTAGACCGTACGGTCCTGCACCTCGGCCGCGTCCGCGGGGGACGAGGACGCGGACGGATCCGCGTCCTCCTGGATAGTAACGGCCGCGAGTGAGTAGCGGTTCCCGGCCGCGGCCGAGGCGGCCGAGGCGGCCGAGTAGCTTGGCGGAGGGGTGGTCACGCTTAAAGCCCGGCGGCCGGGGTGAGATGGGGCGGGGCGCGGCGGGGACTGCGAGGCTGTCGGCCGCCTGCGCGCCGCCAGGTTCTGCAGCAGCGCGTCGTAGTTGCGCGTGCTGAGCGCCACGCCCAGCTCCGCGCGGGCGTCGGCCTCCTTGTCGTGGACGCCCATGGCCGGCGGTCGACGGCCCGAGCGCGCGGGGGCGAGCGATCGCTTCTTCCCTACAATTTGATCCGGGAAATGCCCATGGAAAGCGACGGGGTGGCGGCTGGGCGAGGACAGAGTGATGGTCGGGTCGCCACGGTGTCTGCACAAGAGAACGAGTGGCCTCCGCCCCTTCTCGCCTGCACCCATTGACCTGTCGTAGTGTATACTACACTCTATATGATATGTGGATAATATCAAATATAATCCAAAACAGCTGATTACCCACCTGCGAGAACCAATATTGCGTGCCGACCGCATGTGTGCGGAGGAGCGGTGTCTGGCGTCGCCCGTTGTTGCTGCGGAAATCATCCTGTCGGGGGATGTGCGGGGAGTGCAAGAATGCGCTGGCGAGCCGGCCGGATAAAAGCGCGGGTAGGGGAGCGGGGGAGAGGGCATCATCACAGACTTGTGGGTGAACCCAAACACCCGACGCGCGTCCCCCAACCCAGAGATCGCAAGGCCCGAATAGCCGCCGGACGCGTCAGGTTTTATCGCGCGGATGACGTCAAGGCCGATATTTTGCTGATATTTTGCAACGGATAAAATCGCCGAATCGCCGGTTTGAAAATCTTGAAGGCGGGCCAGATAGAAACGGTTTTGCCAACATGCGACCACAAGTCGGCGCTTCTTCCCCTCCCCAGCCACACAGCCCAAGATCGCCGGTGCGACCCGCGAGCAGAGCGCAGACATGTCGGCGCCATTCCGCGAACGCTCGCCGCGCCAACACCGTCAAGGATCCGAGCGCGGCCGTGTGGTCCGCCGCTCGGCGACATGGCGACCCCCACACGTCCGCAAAGCGCGCGGGGCGAGGGCCACCCATCCTGGATGGCTCCACCATGATCACGTGCGCGGCGCAAACATCCGCTTCGGTGCACGTCTTGTCACGGACGGGATTCTTCGGCAAATGTCCGGGAAAGAATCCCGGCAGGATATTTGAAGGCCGGGCGGTGCCATCTCCTAAGCAATGGCAATTTTCCGGCAACAAGGTCAGGAACTAATCACGCACTGGAAAAGATCCGCTCCGTTAGACAATCCACCAACTTCTGTCACTAGCGACTTAAGGATCGGCGAAGATCCCGAGGGGGGATAATATCCTATTCCGCAGCCTGATCTGGCCGACTTTGAGTGGATGATATTCGAACTCTGGGATGGCTTCAAGCATCGGCGAGTCCTCGTCGCGACCAGCAAACGGCGCGGCGGCCGACAGTGGCATCGGCGAGGCGCCGACATGTCTGCAGTGGCCCAATCACGCGCCTGACTCCAAGTGCTCGGCTTCCGGCCTCAGATATCACTTCTCGGTCCCACGGCGGCCCGACGGAGACGCCCCACACCTCCGCGACCTAATGCGTCGCAAAGTGGACAGAGAAGACTCGCTGTTTCGGTTCTAACACGACTGAAGCCATCACCCAGTCGTCAAGTGAACCTCCGTGTGATTGGCTGAAAAGAAGATTCGGGGGCCGTTTGAGTGCGAGATGTAGCCATTCTAATGAACGACACGATTGGCTGTAAATGACCGACCAAATCTACATCGGATTGGCTGAAATTGATGTTACGGCTTTTGTTTCAGGCTCGGGTACAAAATGTCAGCTGATGGAGCTGGCGATGCGGCACTGATGCGCGCGCGGTTGCGCGTGCTGCCGCCCTCCGCGAACTGGTACTGCTCGCAGGTGTGTGTCGACGCACTCTAGACTCTCTCCTCTCAATGCTCGCGCTCTTCGCGTCCACTGTTTCGCTCTGTGGGCTGAGCAATCGCTGTGCATGTTCGTATCCAGATCTGCGACTGGGGATGTAGTCGCGACGGCGCGCTGCTCGTGGCCTTCGGCGCCAAGAACGACGTGTTCGTGTACCAGGTCTCGTCGCCCAAGCCTGTGGAGCTGAGTTTCCTGGCGCAGCTGGTCAGGGGACGCAAGGCGCAGCGCGTCACCGCTGTCAAGCTCCTCCCAAGCTCGCAGTTGGTCTGCGCGAGCGAAGGCGGCCACGTCCAGCTCTGGTGTGTCTGCTCTTCGCAGCATAATACCTGGAGATGCTGTGTCTTGACGGTGGTGATGTGGACAGGGACGTGGACAAGCGCGCGGTGGTGGAGCAGCACCGCAAGCACTCGGCAGAAGTCACTGCTGTGGCTGCCATCGACGCCAACTTTGTCGTGGCAGGAGACCGCCAGGGTCGCCTGAGTTCGTGGCAACGCGACACGTCGGTAGCACTCTCTCACTCTGTGGATCGTTTTTTGAACTAACGATAGCTGGTGTGTTTTGGTTCAGAGGTCGAGTGTCGGTCTTCACTCTGCTGCCGGGGAACGACGGCGTCGTGACGCTGGCCATGTCGCCGCGGGAGAAGGAACTAGTGGCTGTCGGCTGCCGGAGCGGCGCGGTGTGTCTCGTGGACGCCGTGCTAGGAACTGTGCGGCACCGAATGGTGGATGCGCACGACCAGGAGGTGCAGGGAGTCGCGTGGCGAGACCTCGGTCTCGAGCGCGAGCTGTGGCTCGCGTCATCGTCGCGGGACAAGACAATCAAGGTCTGGCGAGTCGACTCCGATACGAAAGCGGAGGCGCCGGCGGTGATCCACTCGCTGCAGCTGCCGACGGGGAAGCAGGGTCAGGGATACAACCCTTCCAAGCAGCTGTGGCTCCCCGTCGCGTGGAGCAGCAGTGTCGGCGATGATGGCGATGCTTCGACTGTCCGACTCTGGTCTGGATCGTTCGACGGCAACCTGCTGCTCTGGGAGCTTCCGACAGGTGACACATCCAAGAAGAGCAGACAGATCAAGCCGGTGGCGGTCAAGAACGGCCACAATCGCATTCTGTTCGGGATTGTCCCTGTTCCTCGCGAGGGCAACCAACCTGCGGCGGACTCGTCCCCGACGTTGTTGACAGTCTCGCTGGACCGCGATTTGAGGCTTTGGGAGGAGCATAGCGTCAAGAAAGGCAGTGCCGCCACGGCTCGAACTGTCGCTCGACTGCTTGGACTCGGTGGACACGTCTACAGCGCAGCGTACAATGCTCAGGCGTCAATCGTAGCGCTTGGTAGCGGCGACCAGACCATTCGCCTTTGGAAGGTATCGTCGGCTGCGAGCTCGTACGACACGGAGTTGATGTGGAAGGGGCTCAAGAGCAAAATCACGAGTGTGGCGTGGCATCCACTGCAGTCCTCGACTCTCGCGTACGGCACCGAAGACGGGAGTCTAGGCATCTACGATATCCAGTCAAAGACCCATACGCGACTCAAATCGAGCCACAACGGTCAAGTCGATGATCTACAATGGCGGATTGCCGCTACTAGTGCCAATTCTAACGGTGAAAGCGATGGTGCGGGCTCGACGTCGTTCGTGGATGCCATCCGCGAGCTTGAGCAAGCCCAAGCGAGCGGTAGCAGCCTCGAAGACGCGCTCACGGCTCAAGCATCGCGTCCTCTGTCGTCTGGACGGCAAGAGCCAGCAGTTCAAGTTCTGCTCTGGAGTCGAGACACAACAGGACGCATCCTCGAGTCAGACACGGAACACACAAACGCGCAGTCGAAGGTGGTCGAGACAAAGTGTTCAGCCTTCGCGTGGAGCAATCGAAACGACTTGGTGGCGATCGGGCGATCCAACGGCAGTGTCGAGGTGCTCGAGTGGTCGTCAACAGGGTCGAAGAAGCCAGACATTTCGCTGGCTAAACTGCATGACCATCAAGATCGGGTGACTTGCGTTACTTGGAGTTCCAAGGCAAATGGCGATGCGATGAGCAACTTCTTCGTATCGGGCGGCGAGGACGGACAGATCTTCGTCTATGCAATCGAGCCCTCGACTCTGTCGTCGAAGTTGGTCGCTCGATTCGCAGGCCATTCAGGCAAGATCACGAATCTGCGATGGCAGCCATCGAGCGAGGATGGTGCCGGAGACTCAAGACTCATTGGATCCTGTTCAGCTGATGGCACCGCGCGAGTGTGGGATATGGATACTCGTGCTCAAGTGGCAGTCTTTGGCGATCACGTCGGCCGTGTGTTGGCGCTGGACTGGTTGTCGGACTCGGTCCTGGTCACTGGTGGCGAGGACCAAACGGCGCGGGTCTGGGATCTCCACGATCAGCCGAGTGAGTTGGCTGCACCTTTGGCCAAGCAATCGTCCACCAAGAATCCTTCGACTACCCGAGTTGACACGAACGGAGGCACCAAACCAGCCAAGACGGTGGACGCCTCCACGACTGTGTCCAGCAGCGTGAAGACGGAGAGCAAACCGGTACCGAGCCAGCCAACAGCAGTCAAGAAAAAGAAGAAGGCCAAGAGTCATGCGATGTTCTTCCACTCGGATCGACCAACACCACCGGACGAGGTCGCGAACGCACTCGCTCGACAGAGTGCTGGTCCAGTTGGATATCAGACATCGCAATTTGATGGCGGGTTTGCGCTCGCGTGGCATGACGACAGTGTGAGGGGGTTGCTGCTGCGAGAGCAGGCTCAGTATGTGAGTAAAGGCGATTGGGAACAGCAAGCGCGCGTGTTGTTGCTGCGAGGGAAGGTTGGCGAGGCGCTCCGAGTCGTGGCAAAAGAAGGCGCTCTCTCACCGACTTGGCTCGCGCTGGCACCCTCGGCTGGCCTTGATGTCTGGCGCGAGCTCACGAACCTGTACGCTCTTCAGCTCGAACAGCAGGGCGACGCGAGCGGAGCGGCAACTCATTACCTGAGCATCGGCAAGGTTCGCGCAGCAGTTCGAGCGCTGGTGAGTGGCTTTGCGTTTCGTGAGGCGCTGTCGCTCGTCCAACTCCGGCTTCCACCTGGTGATCCTCTGATATCAGAGACGGCAATGGCGTACGCTGAACATCTCGAGTCGCGCGAGCAGTTCGCCGACGCCGCGTTGATCTACGCAAGCCTCGAGAGGACGAGTGATTCGACTTGGCGGGCTGTTCGCGCGCTGGTCCGCACAGGCAGCGCGTCGTGCATCTCCCATGCTGTCGAGTTGCTCCATTCCGCAGCCGCCGCGTCATCGGGGTTGGAGCTGTCGGTGCCTGCGACGTTCGTGGTCAACGATATGGTTGGCGGGTTGGTCAGAGCTGGAGCCTTTTCGTCAGCCAAGCGCGCGAGCGAGTTGTTGTCACTCCCACCCACTTCCTGTCTGTCCGTCCCATCGAGTCGTCCGATGGCAACGACTGCGGCTCATCTGCTCCAATGTCTGGTCGGCATCTTGTCAGCGCTTGATGTCCATGTCAAGGGAGCCAACGAGTATCTATCGTCCAGCGGCGGCTCGATTGCGGATCTGAACGAGTGGAGACAGCAGTATCCTGCTTGCGAGACGGTCGAACTCGTGGTGGCGCTGCAGCAAATGCCAGTTGTCGCTCAGTGCCCGTCGTGGATCACAGAGCAATCAGTCAGCAGCGCCGAGATGTTCTGGGCTCAAGTGTTGACGATCTGCCGGACATGCGGTATCTGGAGTGATACCAACGACAGTTCAAGCGACGAGAGGCTCGCAGAGGCGCAGGAGCTGCTGCTCGACGACGAGAGCTGGATGATTCGCGAGTGGAGAGACGCGTTCTCTTCGTCTCCATCATTGCATGGGGACATGGTAGCAACCGGCATCGGTCTGATTCGGTTCGTGGTCGACACGCTCTGTCGCTGTCTCATCAGTGGACTGGAGCACCTTCGCCACGCCATGACGGACGCACTCGACGCCCCGAATGAGCTCGCTGTCAAGGTTATGACCCTGATCTTTCCTGGCGGAGTGGCTACCAAGTGGGCGACGGCAGCGGATCGACTCGCCATCGGTGAACTCGCGGACGAGCAACAGGACGCCGAAGAATTGTGGGAGGCGTTGCGAGTCCTCCAGTGCCGTGTGCTGGCCAAGTCGTCCACATTGAACGCAGAGGCGGCCAAGGAGACTGCAGCACTGGTGCGCGAAGCATTAGAAGAGACGAGCATGCAGCAGCCGGAGGTGGAGGAGCTCATGAAGCAACTCGAAACGCTCGAAGTCACTGCAGACGCTGGTAGTGTAGCAGCTGCAACAAATGGTCACGAGACTGAGGAATGAAGTCGAATGTCAATGTTACCCACTCGGGTCGATGATTGCTTGCCCTAATGGCGCGCGACAATGGCCGTGGATCCGCACGCGTCCTTGTTGGGGCTGAGCGTCGTCGGACTGGCCGTCCCCGTGAGCGCAGCCTCGAGCTCCTCGAACGCCTGCTTCTGCAGGTGCTGCGTGTTGCGCAGTCGCTGGATGAGCTCACGCTCGATGCGCTCCATGTCGTGCACCTCCTGCTCGCGCTGCTTTAGCATCTCCTCCTCGGCGCGCACGCGCTCCTGAGCACGCTCCTTGGACTGTTTCTCCACCTCGGCGCGCTGCGCGAGCTTCTTGGAGCGTAGCGCCTCCTTCTGCATCGCGATCTCCTCCTTGCGGCGCACGGCATCCTGCATCTCGTCGCGCTTAGCGCGGTCCGTCAGCTCCTTCCACTTCTGCTTCTCCTCCTTCAGCTGCTGCGCCTCGCTGCGCCGCGCATCCGTCAGCTGCTGTCCGAGCTCCTTCTTCTTCTGCACGCTGTCGATGCTCAGCACGAACTCGCGCTTGACTTGGATGGACGCCTGCAGCTCTCGCTCCGCCAGCGCCGCCAGCTCGCGCAGCTCGGCCTGCGACCGCCCGTTGTCCTCGCGCAGCTTGAGCAGCTCGGCCGCGCGGCGCCGCGTCTGCTCAATCTTCTTCCACGCCTTGTCCTCCTCGGCCTTGAGCAGCGCGATACGGTTCTTGAGCAACAGCGCGTCCTTGGCCGCCTCCTGCCGCCGCTGCAAGCCACCATTCAGTCAGAACTTCCAGCCAGATCGACGTGACACTTGCTCAGCGAACACCGTACCGCTTTGGCTTCAATGAGCTTGCTCTTGGGTGGCTCCATCGCTTTGTTGAGTTCGCTCGTCGGCTGCAGCACCACACTGGAGGCGAAGTGACAAGCTTCGGCTGTCGGAGATCGCACTGCACCATCGCCAGAAATAACCACGCCAACAGCACAGAAATAGCCTCGGACTCAGTAAGTAGAACTGGAGACTTGTCCAGTGCGAGCCGTCCATTCAGGTTACGCCGTCGCTGGATCCGCGACGCCACAGACACTAGACAGACACTAGATACGTCGCTGACGAGCTCCGCTTCCCGATACACCGTCTACACCCACAAAGCAAAGTCCAATACAAAATCCGCCCGCGCGACTCCGAACCTCGCCTTACGACGCGATCGCGTACGTCTCCTCCCCGTCCTGCGCGCCGCCGTTCAGGTCAATGCTGCTCGCGTCGATGCTCGCGGCGTACTTGCTTGCGAGCTCCAGGTCCGCCTTGAGCTGCTCCATGCCAGACGACAGCAGCTCCCATAGATCCGGTGTCTGTGTCTGCGACGCCGCGAGCCTGTCCTCATCTGGGAGCTCCGTGTACTGCGACAACTGCTCCGTCAGGCGGTGCGCGCGCGCCGCTAGCACGTTGTTCTCCGCCTGCAACTCGGCCAGCTTCATGCGCAGCTCGTCGTGCACGTCAGCGTCCTCGTGGTGCGCCTGCACGACGTGCTCGAGCTCCGCTTGCAGCGACTGGTTCACCTCGTGCAGCCGACCGATCTCCATGTGTGCCTCCTCTTCCAGGTGCGCCGCGAACCCCTCGGCACGCGCCACCTTGTCCTCGTACTTGCGCACGAGCTCTTCGCTTGACGCTTTCGCCTCCGCAACTGCGCGCTCGAGGTCGCGGTTCGCAGCCTCCAGTCTCTCGCGTGTGTCCTGCTGCTCCATGCACAGGTTGCGCAGCCTGTCGGCTTCCTGCTGTAGACTACTCTTCTCATTTTGGGTTTGCGTCACCACCTCGTGCACGACGCGCAACTCCTCGCGCGATTTGTCCAGCTCGGCCGACAGCGCGTGCTGCTCATTCTGGCCCACAGCATTCGCACGGCGGATCTCGTTCAGCTCCTGCTCGAGCTGCTGCTTCTGCATCTCAAGCTCATGCTTCTCCGTCTCAATCTGGTGCGTGCGGTGTTGCAGTTCGCTCTGAGAATGCGCCATCGCGCGAGCCATCTCCTCCTCCTTCGCCCTCAGGAGATTCGACGCTTCGCTCAGCCGGTGCTCGAGCTGAGCTTGACCCGCGTTCAGCCGCTCCACGTGTGCCTTGGCCTCGTCATGTTGACGCTCGGATTGCTCGCGGATGCCTTCAACTTCGGCCACCAGCGCCAAATTCTTCTTGGTTAGCGCTTCGAGCTGCGACAGCTGCGCGTGCTGGTCGTTACGCACGGCTTCGAGCTGCTGCTCCAACACCGCGACCTTGTTGCGCGCCTTGTCCAGCGCATCCGACAGCTCCTCATTCTCACGCTGCAGCTGCGTTGCCGACCCCTCCGCGTCTTGCGCTTTGATGGTCGCCTGATCACAGATCGCCTTCAGATGCTGGTGCTCGGCAGCTGCAGCGTTCCGCTCGAACTGCGCCGTCGCCAGCTGGGCCGACAGGCTCTCGTTGGCTTGCGAGGCACTATGCAGTTCCTGCGTCACCTGTTGCATCTGCTGCTGAACGCTCGCAAGCTCCGCCGTGGCCCGCTCGAGCTCCAATGCGGCCTGAGAAGACTCCTCCAGCTCCGCCACGGTGTGTTTCAGCGATGAGCACTCGCTCTGAGCCTCTTCGAGAGCCGCTTGGCACTTGACAAGCTCCTCCTCAGCCTCCTCGAGCCTCATCTGCAGCTCCAGCGAGCTTTGCATGCTCTCTTCGTTCACTTCTTGCAGGTTCTGGACTTGCTGCTCCAGAGTCTGCTTCTCATTCGCGAACAGTTGCTTCACGTCTTCCAGCTCACGCGCATGCTTCGACTGCCACTCCTCCAGCTTGGTCTGCAGCACCACTGATCCCTGCATGCTCTCCTCATTCGAAGCCTGCAGACGCTGGACTTGCTGTTCCAGCAGTTGCTTTTCACTCTCGAACGACCGCTTCGCCTCATCCAACTCGTGAGACTGCTGCTGCTGCCAAGCGTGCAGAGACGACTGGGCTTCCCTCGCAACCTGGTCAGAAGTTTGCTTCTCCTCCGCCAGCGCCGCCAACTCCTGGCGCGCGTTCTCAAACTTCGTGGCAAAGACTTCCAGCTGCTCTTTCTCCAACTGGACAGACGCATAGGTCTCCCTCAGCGCCGCCAACTCGGACTGCAAACTACTCGTAGCCATCTGAGCTTGTTCGAGCTGACCTTGGACAGCAGTGAGCGCTTCTTGGTCGTTGCGGGCGGCTTCAAACCGCTCCTTCCACTCCTCCACCTCGTTACTCAGCTCGAGATTAGCGCTCTCCGACTCCGCGAACTCTTCCTGCATCTCCTGCAACGACTCCTTCGTCCTAGCCAACTCCAACTCCACAGCCTGCAGTCGACCAGCTGCATCTTCGGCGTGAGTGCTCTTTTCAGCTCGGAGCTCCGACAGCTGGTATTCCGCGTCTTGAAGAGCCTGGTGAGCCTGCGCTGCGTCTAACCTTGCAGCTTCCGCCTGCACGCTCAGCTCGTGCTGTTCATTCTGCAGCCGCGCAACGTTGTCCTCCAACGCACTCAACTGCTCATTCCGCGACGCATCGTGATCACTCGCAGCCGCAGTCACACTCTCATTGAGGGAGTCCAATTGACGCGTCAAGTCAGCGTTCGCCGCCTCCAGCTCCACAACACGCGCTGACGCCGCGTTCAAATCAAGAGTCAGCTGGGTCATCGTCCCATCATCGATTTGCTTGACTTCGATCAGCTGGTTATGAGTCGCCTGCAGCTGCTCAAACTCAGCCAAGAGCGCTCCGTACGTGTCTTCGAACTCGCCCAGTTGCTGCTCACGCTCATAGATGCTCTGCTGTGCCGCCATGAGCTCGTGCTCCAGATGCGCAACTCTTTCATGGTCAACTCCAGCTCCATTCGGAAGCAGCCCGTCCGGGATAAGCGAATCGTCGTCGCCGCTGGCATCACCGCCGACCGTCAGCAACTTGTACTGCTCCTCGAGCCAGGTGTTCCGATTGTTTAAATGCAAATTAAGCTCCATCGCATCCGACAACTCGCTCTGCGCGGCAGCAACTTGATCCGTCAGAAGCCGGATAGCAGTATTCCCACCGTCGAGGCTGTGTTGTTCATTGCATGACAAAATGTAAGCAACCTACCCATCACAAAGCACCAAACTCGCAAAAGTGCGTACCCTTCCGAATCAGTCGGCAACGAGCTGTTGCCAAACAACGACGACGAGTCCTGGTGTCCCGCTTGGGCATTTGCTAGCTCCTGGGTCTTCTCGCTCAGTTGCTCGCGCAACACCTCAAGCTGCTGCTCGAGTTCGCTCACTTTGTCTTCCAACGCCGATTGTCCCGACATCGCGTCCTTCTGCAACTCCGCCTCCTTCACCAGTGTGTCCGCTGATGCTAGCGCGAGCTGCTGCTTTAGATCCTCGCTTTGCTGCCACAGCCCAGCGCAGTCATGTTTGTAGTCGTCGACCTCTTGTGTCAGTTGCTGAATGAGTCCATCTTGCTCCTGCTTCTGGCTCTCCAGCTCTTCGATGCGGGACTGCAGCGCCGTGTGCTTCTCGCTCGCGTCGTGCTCGTAGTCCACTTGGGTCTGAAGCGAAGCATAGTCCTTTCGAAGCTTCTCCACTTCGTCTGCGAGATTGTTTCGCTCATTTTGGATGCCTTCGAGCTCTACCTTCGTCTCTTCCACAACTGAATCCTTCTCCGCCAAGTCACGCTCCAGTGCTTCGCGGGCCGCAGTCAATGTCCCCACAACGGTGTCTCGTTCATCAAGCTGCTCCTGGAACTTCGCGCTCGCTGCCTCTTCGCCTTGACTGATGCATCAATCCAAGCAACACACCGTCAGAGTTGGCACGCCAAACACTCGCACAAACATCCAGGACATACCGTGCCGCGTCTTCGGCTTGCTGCTTTGCTCGCTCACATTCAGCGGACAAGTCAAGAATTTGCTGGTCATAGTCCTCGCGGATACGCGCCAGCTCCTGGTCTTTGACATCCAGCGCCTCCTTGCACTCCTTCAGCTCCTTGTCCTTCTGCTGGATCTCCGCCTCGAGCTGCTCCTTGACCCCCGTGAGCGCATCTCTGGATTCGGCATGCTCGGTAAGTGCCATAAATCAAATATGTGCGTTCCCAAATACAAACACACCTCATGTCGGTGATATCCTGCACGCGCTCCAGCAGCATCGGCTCGGACGTGTATTCGATCTTGTACTGCAGCTGCACGTTCTGGTCCTTCAGGTCCTCGATCTGGTGCTCCAAATCGTGGATCTGCGCTTGCAGTCGCTCCCGCTCCTTCTCCATCTGCATCCCCAAACAAACAAACAACCGTCAATACCACCACGGGAGAAAACATCATCACCATCACTATCCAAACAAGCTAGCGCACCCCGTCCACCAGCGTCTTCTTCTCGAACTCGTGCTCGCCGACCTTGACCATGAGGCGGTTCATGCGCTTCAGCAGCATAGCCATGGGCGAGTCGTCCTCGTCATTGTCCAGCTGGACGCTCGGACGACGCAGACCCGCAGCTTCCCCTCCCGACGAAGGGGCCACCGGCAGCGCCGGCGGGGTCGCCGGTCGTCGCGGCTGGCCCGAACTCGATCCAGGCGGGGACGGCGTCATCGGCGCCGTGGATGCAGGCGACGGCGGCACCGCCGGCTTGCGCTCCGCCGAGGGAGGCGGCGGCGGCGGCTGCTCGTCGTAGTCGGCGGCCGCCGCGTCCTGCTCCCCGAACAGCACCGTCCACATGGAGGGAAGCTCGCGGATGAGATAGGAGGAGTCGCCTCGCCTTTCACCCGATGTTGCCGCGCGGCACTACTTTTGCGCGACCGCACGACTGGGAAAGAGACGCGAACCGCAAGTCGTCCGAATGCAGAGCGGTCCAGTATTCAGCGCGCCTAATTTTAACCCGAATAAGGTCTGCCACACCGAATATCAAAATGTGAGAGGAGGTGGTACGTGGTACCGTTCAGGTCGAGTCGACTCGCCCGGAACCAACCAAAAGGCAGGACGGCGCCAACCATCAACAGGCACACACAGCCGCACTTTGTCAGTCGGCACCGACAGCTCCGGGTCCGCGTCCGCGTCGACCTCGGCCGCCACCTCCGCGTCTACCTCGTCCCCTCTCCGTGCCGCTACCGTAGGAGCGATCGACGCCAGGAGCGACCATGGTGGTGTACAACTTCAAGAAGATCCAGACCGTGCCGACGGCGTCGGACTTTATCGACATTGTGCTGACGCGCACGCAGCGCAAGACGCCGACGGTGATCCACCCGACGTACGCCATCTCGCGCATCCGCGCGTTCTACATGCGCAAGGTCAAGTTCACGCAGCAGACGTGCCAGGAGAAGCTGAGCCAGATCATCGACGACTTCCCGCGCCTCGACGACCTGCATCCGTTCTACGCCGACCTGATCAACATCTTGTACGACCGCGACCACTACAAGCTCGCGCTCGGCCAGGTGAACACGGCCCGCGCGCTGATCGACAACATCGCGAAGGATTATGTGCGCATGATCAAGTACGGCGACTCGCTTTACCGCTGCAAGCAGCTCAAGCGCGCGGCGCTCGGTCGCATGTGCACGCTGTTGAAGAAGCAGAAGGCCTCGCTCGAGTACCTCGAGGAGGTGCGCAAGCATCTGTCACGTCTGCCGTCGATTGACCCCAACACCCGCACGCTGTTGGTGACGGGCTTCCCGAACGTCGGCAAGTCGAGCTTCATGAACAAGGTGACGCGCGCCGATGTGGACGTGCAGCCGTACGCTTTCACGACCAAGGCGCTGTACGTGGGCCACTTGGACTACAAGTACCTGCGATGGCAGGTGATCGATACGCCCGGTATTCTCGACCACTCGCTCGAGGAGCGCAACACGATCGAGATGCAGGCCGTGACGGCGCTCGCCCATCTCCAGGCGTCGATTCTGTTCTTCATGGACATTTCCGAGCAGTGCGGGTTCACGATCGAGCAGCAGCTGAGCCTATTCCACAACATCCGTCCGCTTTTCGCGAACAAGCCGCTGGTTCTGGTGGCCAACAAGATTGACCAGATGCGCTTCGACCAGCTCTCGGCCGAGCACCAGCAGCTGATCAACTCGGCCGTCGAGGAGACCAAGGCCAAGTTCTTCACCATGTCGAACCACTCGGAGGAGAACGTCATGGACGTCAAGAACTACGCGTGCGACGAGCTGCTCATGCACCGCGTGAGCTCCAAGGTCAAGGGCAACAAGGTCGCTGACGTGCTCAACCGCTTGAGCGTCGCCGTTCCCGTCGCCCGCGACAACGTGGCTCGCGAGATCTCCATCCCCGAGAGCGTGCTGGAGGCTCGCAAGAACGGCGGTACTAGCAGCACCACCTCGCGTGAGCTCCTCAAGGACAAGATGAACGCGAACGGTGGCGCCGGCGTCTACTCGTTCGACTTCCGGGAGCACTACAAGGGCATGCTCAAGAGCGACGACTGGACGCAGGACGCGATCCCGGAGATCTGGAACGGCAAGAACATTGCCGACTTTGTGGACCCGGACATCCTGAAGCGTCTGGAGGCGCTCGAGGCCGAGGAGGACGAGGCGATGGCGAACGCTCCGATGGAGATGGAGGACGACGATGTGAGCGACCTGGACGACGAGCAGAAGGACAAGCTGGAGCGCATCCGCGAGAAGAAGGCCGTGATGGTTGCCGACCACCGCATGAACAAGAACAAGAACCGGTCGACGCTGCCGCGCAAGGTGCTGGCGAAGATGCGCACGCTGACGGACACGAAGAAGGAGCTGGAGGCGCTTGGCGTGGACACGAGCGGCATGAAGCACGCGGAGGCTGTGGCTGCCAAGTCAAAGGCTGGCGAGGAGAGCCGTGGCCGCAAGCGCGACCGCGAGGAGATGGAGGACGTCGAGATGGAGGACGCCGAGGACATGGATGTGCGTGCGCGAGCCCGCTCCAAGTCGGTGCTGCGCTCCAAGTCGCGCAACCGGTCGCAGTCGCTGGTGGCGCCGCGCGACAAGTCGGGCTTCGCGAGCGAGAGCGTGTACGAGGACGCGAAGCGCGCGGCGCGGCTCACACAGCGCAAGGCGAACAAGAAGGCGCGCGCCGGCGAGGCGGACCGGATATCGGTGCCGAAGCTGGCCAAGTGGCAGAACTCGGGCAAGCGCAAGATGGGCAACACTCGCTCGCGTTAAGTCTCAGTCGAGTGTCGAGTGTCGAGTGTCGAGCCCGACAGAGTGTGGGGTTCCGACTCTCACATGTGAAATGCTTCAGAACGCCACGTTTGAGCTGCCGACGAGAGAGCCATTTTGCTCCAGCTGCCACCATATTAATGCCTCAATACATCATCATCTGTGTGCGTTCGGTTTTGGCGTTGCTGAGAGTGTCGATGTGCGGAGGTGCTCCACTGATGTTTGTTCCCGCTCGCCATCGAAGTCGAGTGTCTGTTTCAATGCACCTAGCAGTTTCAGTCATCGGAACTTGGTCACATGTCGGCGTCGTTTGCATCTCTGCTCGTGTCAGGTGCAACCAAAATCGGTTAGAAGTGAATTGAGGAACTCCTCTGACATGTACGCGCAAATGTTTCTTGTGGACTCACTGCCTAGCGTTGCGCTACACAACCGCGTCATGCATACATCCACGAGGTGATTGGGCGTGACTACTTCAACCACTTGTCCCGCATTGAGCTCGATTTTGCACGCGGAACGCGAGGGATCGGTCCCAAACGGCAACTGTAGATCGCTAGAGTGATTGTCCCCGAGCCTCGCTGGCTCAAGTTTGGCCATGGCTCGAGCAATGTCAAGAAAAAGCGGCCGAGGATTGGGACGCGGCCGAAGCACTCGCCGGGACCGGGCATCGCGCGCATACATAAGTTGCAGCTGCGTAGCCGCTGGGGCGGTGCATCTCGCGCAGCACTCGCGCCGTCGGCGTCGCAGCCACCGGGCGTCGCGTCTCGCGCGGCACTGGCGCGATTGTGGTCACGCCCGTTGGGGATACCTGCCAACGGCCGACGTGGGGCGACAAGGACACAGCGTCCGTCAAGGTGGACGTCAACTGTCGTGAGCATCGCATACAAGGCGGACGATGCAGGCGACAGAAGGCAATCGACTCGCGATGGCAGGCGTCGGCGCGGTGCCGGCGTGGAACATTGGCGTGCAGCGCCGCGACCGGAGCGCGTGGACGGCGCTGCAGAAGCTCCTGGAAGCGGACGTCGGCGTGCTTCAGCTGACGAGAGTCGAGCTGGAAGAGGTCCTCAAGCAGCTGCTGAACGTCTCGCTGCCGAACGCGCGCATCCGGGGAGAGGTACGAGTGAACTAGAGCTACGCTGCGTCGGGGTGACTGGACGGATATGTAATGAACCTTGCTTGGTGTCCAGGAAATCGCCGCGGTGATCACGGCGCTGGTGAAGATCCTGCCGCTCAACTCGGAGCTGCTGTGCTCCGAGTTCACGCGGTTCGTGCAGAAGGCGTGTCTGAAGGAGAAGGTGCTGTTCACGAGCGACCAGCTGGAGCTCGTCATGAAGTTCTTCCTCAATTTCATCAAGGTGTGCTCGAGCTGGTACACGGCCAACTCGATCCGCGCGCTCGGGATCGTGCTGCACGACAACGCGGACCGTGCGAGCCATGAGCTGGAGCTGCTCTTCGCAGTGCTGACGAAGCACCTGGATCCGTCCGGCGTGGACATTGAAGCTCGGTACGCCGCGACCAGCTGCGTCTCCAACATCTGCGCGCAGGCGGAGAAGACCCCGGAGATCTACCACTTCTTTTCGTCTTTACTGCGGATGGTAGTGGAGAACTTCCGGCAGCAAGTGTTCAGCTTGGTGAATGGCGATACCCAGAGCATTCTCGTGCGAGCCTGCACGTGCAGCATGAAGTGCATCTACACGATCATCAACTCGAACCACCATCGTCTCGAAGATCGGATCAACGCCGTGCTGCCTAGTCTCTTGAGCTCGATGCGCCAAGTTCTCGGCTTCGGGTTGTCGCTGCAGCCGGATGATGACCGAATCGTGTACCAAGACGAGATTCCGGTGTCCGATTCAGACTCTTCCGTCTGCGGGTCGGATGCCGGCAGCACTAATGGCATCTCTATCGGAGAGTACGTTCCGAGCGCTGACTGTGTTTTTGGTAGCTGTTACTGATGGTTGGACTGGTGTTTGTAGGGGTCTACTCGCGCGATTGCGGATGACGGTGCTGTGCACGTTGGAGGTGATCGCGCGCTTCCTGCCCAAGTCCATCACGTCGTCCATTGGGCTTTATCTCCCTGAACAGACGACGCCGTACATGACACTCTACGGCAATACCCCGTCGGTGCTGACGCTGCTCATCGCTGATCCGTGCGAAAAGGCTCGTTTGGCGGCTGCGAAGTTTCTCGAGACCATGTGGAGTCAAATTCCTCTGAAGCAGTATTTCAGGCACGTGCCGAGTTCGCCGACGGCACAAGCGGCGACATCGATCGCGTCGATGCCAAAGCGGATCTCTCTTATGCTCTACCAAGTCCACTTTACGCTTGTGTATTGCATTCAGCACGAACGGGACAACGGATCCCTGATTCCGATTGTGAAGGTAAACCGCGAATTGCCGATTGAGTATCTCGTCCTGTATCTCACAGTTGAACATTGTGTAGACGACCATGGCGATAGTGCAGCGGTTCCCGTACTTGAGTGTTGCGAAGATATTGGCGAAGAGCGAGCTTTCTCCGAGCCTCGACGATCTAGTGAAGGCGCTTGCCTCGAGTCTGTACAACGTCGCCTCGACTTCTGGTACGTGAGCGTTCTTGTGGATCAGAAATGCGAATTGTAAGTCCCACGCGGTGCATTGCAGATCACAGCTTGCGAATAACAAGCTTATCTTGCCTATCCGCTCTGCTCAACATCCAAGACACGCTGCCGCCGTTGCTGGAGTGGATGGTCGTCACCAATAGCGGCGCTCGACTGCTGGAAGGAGCGCAGATCACAATAGCGGGTGGAACACACCTTTTGCGGAAGCGGACTTTTGTGGAAGAGATGGTGCGCATTGCGTCTCAGGCAGACGAGCCGGGTCGGACCTTGTTGCGCTTGGAGGCAATCTCGTTACTCGGCAAAGTCGCCAAGAACTACGCACCTGCTCTGAGGTGAGTATTGAGTGTGAACTACCCGTATTTGGAAAGGCACTCCTAACTCCATGTATCATTTTTATAGCGCGAACTGGACGAAGCTGGCCAACTTCATGCTCGTTGGGTTTCGAGATGTGGATCCGAACGTTCGCCTCCAAGCAGTCAAAATCTTGGAAAACTACATCAAAGGCGAATCGACGAGCCAGCTGGCTGCAGACGCGGGTATGTGCTCGACAGCAGCCGGCGGTTCGACTCAAGAGACCAGCATTGATCCGTACATGTCCAATACGGTAAGTGGACACATTGGCGCAACTGTCTTGGTTGGAGTGGAATATGTCATTGACTATTGTAACTGGTGATTCAGATTTCGCAAGCTCGACGTGAATGCTTGGCGTTCCTAGGCGCGCACTTGATTCCTGCGTTTCACGACACATCCCACCACGTTCGCGCATGCGTGTGTCAATGCTTCACTCTATTATCGCCAACGGACTGGGATCGACTACTGGAGATGCGCATCAGTATTCTCGCGACGAAACGATTGGTCGGCACTGCGGACACGTACACTACGATATTCCTGCAGACGCCGCGAGACATCTCGCCTGTGGTTCGTGCTGCTGGTTTTCGCCTGCTTGGGTCGTTGTGCCTCGCACCTGCATTCAAGAAGCGCGAACTCTCATGTGCAGTCGCTGGGTTGGCATTGGATGCTCTTGCGGACACGACTCTTAACGTGCGCGTTCGAGCGGCATGGGCACTCGGGAATGTGTGCACGACCCAAGGACCCGAGTCGGTTGCCTGTGCGGTTCAGCCCAATGGTACAAGCAGCGATCAAGGGTTCAAGTCGTTGGTACTTTATGATCTGCTCCCACCCGCACAAATACGCCGCATCATCGAGAAGATGCTGGCTTACGTCAACGACAACGACAAGGTGGTGTCTAGCATCGCGCGCACGCTGGGACTAGTGTGTCGTTGGATTAGCTTCGAGCCATTCGCCAAGACGCTGAGCTCGAGAGATGACGCCGACCTCCGATACCTCTTGGCCCAAGCGATGACCGTTTTGTCTGCCAAGATTCACGACGGCTCGCCCAAGGTTCGCTGGAATGCGTGCCACGCTATCGCGAAGGTGCTGCTTTGCCCAGGTCTGCCGCTCGCGTCAGTGACGTGGGCTCCGGCCGTGTTTCAGGCTTTACTCAAGGCCGTCGAGCAGCAAGAGAACTTCAAAGTGCGTATCAGCGCTTGCACGGCGCTCCGAGTCTCTCGGTCGCGCTCAGCGTATGGCAGCTTCTTCAAGTCGTCGCTGTTCGTGGTTCTGGACGCGTTGGAGACGGCGTCGGACCTGAAGGATGTGACCGAGTTTCGGTACAAAGAGCAGTTGGAAACGCAGCTATCGTTCACACTGATCCATCTGATCGACATTGCGGCAGAAGAAGACGATCGGTTGATTTGGAACGCTCTGCGCAAGAAGCCGACAGATTTCCTGTACGACTGGCTGCTGCACAACCTGCACCGCATGTGCACATTGATTGAGGGTGACGAAACCCAAGCAGGCGACGACACCGGTGACAACGACGACGCCGGAGGAGGCGGCAGCGGCGACGTTCACGACGTGCATCCTGTCAAAAAGGAGGAGCTGCTGTCGGCCGTGCGCTCCTTACTGCGCATGCTGCAGCGGCTCGATAAGGAGAAGCTGTACTCGCCGAGCTGCGAGTCGCTCCTGTACGACACCAAACTGACACTGGAGCGCGACGTGCTTGAATCACTCGACTCTCGCGAAGATACCAGCATCCCGTTCGAGTTTTGATTTGATCGACCAACCAAAACGCAACGATGTGGATCCTGGACCAGCACCACATTCGGTATTGACATTTATTTGTGTTTGTTGCAACATCGCGGAGGGGTTATGCACTCTGCAGACATGCAGAACTCAAGATCGCTGTACCTGACGACGAGTATTGGCGTCGCGCGAAGCCTGGCGCGCTTGCTGCACTTTGCGCTGCTCAACCTGTTCGTCCGTGAGCGGCAAGTAGTACAGCACGGGTTTGGTCGTGGTCTTGAGGAAGAACTCGTCGATCGTTACCGGCTCTGCAAAGGAGAAATTTGGATTTGGAGTAATGTCAACATGCGTGATGTAGCGACTCAGGTGGAGGTGGGTACGCACTTTGGTGTCGACGAAGTGATACTTGTTCTCGACTCTTCGCTGCTGCTCCTTTCTTCTGCCCCAATCGCGGCGGCCCGGACGCGATCTGAAAACGCAAATCATCTCAGCATTTGTCTGCTATTAACCACACACTGACAGCAAAATACCTCCATGGCCGTCGAAGGCGACCACGCAGCTTTGAGCGCGATGCCGCTCTCAGGTGGCCACACCTTTCCGTCCAGCGCAGCCATAGTCTTTGCTGCCTGTGGGGAGAGTCAGTCAGTGGACATACACACCGAACCAGTCCATCATCAGGTAACGTACCACATCGTGGTCGGCGTAAGTAACGTAGCAATGCGTCTTGATCGCGTCCATCCAGAAGCCGTCCTCGACGAATGTCCCCAGCTCTTGCACCAGACTCTGTCGGTAGAAAGCAGTGGTCACGACCAGCACTGTCAGCATTGTGTCGAGGCAGCTCGCACCTTGACTGCGCCGAGGGTGAACGGGCGGCGGAAGTTGTCGATGCGCAGCGACGTCGAGCGATCGTCATCATCTCGGTCACTGTCAACGACATACGAGAACTATTAGCCAGTCTTGACTGGTATACCCATGATGCACAGCGAGATACCCCTCGGACGCTGCCGCCTCTTTGGTCTCTGGTTGCTTGGCGGGCTAGTAGTCCCATCATGCATTAGCGATCCTCACCACACAAACCAATTCTCGACCATCGCTGCCTACCTTCTCTTTGCGTCCTGAGCGTCCATCAAGGTCCTCGACGCGCTGCTTCTTGCGGTTGCTACCCTTGGCCTGGCCGGCATCATCAGACTGAACATTATCGGACGTGCCCTCGTCCGCCCTTTTCTTTCCACGAAGCGCCTCGTTGGCCGCCTCCTCGAGGGCACTACGCGCATGGTCAGTGGGCCGCTCATTACTAGTACCTATGGTCTCGGCCTCGACCGGAGCGCTCGTCTCTTTGCCGCCCTCACTATCTGCTGACGGCTCCTCCACCGACTTGTGGTCAACGCTCTCCGACTTCTTTTCCGGTGCTATCCTCGCCGGCTCCTCGCTCGCAACTTCGTCTCCTACCGTTTTCCCGTCGGATCCCTCCTGCTGTAAAAGCTGTCAGCGACAATGCCGACACTGACACTTACGATAAACCTACAGGAAAGCAGGCATTCACCCTGCCGTTTACCTGCTGCAGGGACTCTTCCAGTCTCTGCTTGAGCTCGGCCTGGACATATGCCACCCACACGACGAGTCAGCCGATCCGATCGTGTCTTCTTCACTAAAATGAGAGCACACACCTTGAGCCCGGTGGTGGCGAGCCCGCGTTTCTTCAGCTCGTGTTGCAAATCCTTGACCTGTATGATGGAAGCCATCATCAGCAAAATGTGTTTGGGTCAAGAGCGCCTCCAGGCTGACCTTTAGCCGCCCAACGTCTGCGACTGTGAGCTGCGTCATCGCCATTGCGGTGGAATGTCCAGCAGCGACCGCTCTCTTAGTGTAATAGTGCTGCTTGGAGGCAGCGAGCCTAGTCTTCCGGCACAGGCTCGCTCGCCGAGCGGCGCGTTCTAGCTCGCGATCCACCGCTTTTCGTGCTTTGGAGTGTCGATTGTGCGAGTTCATTTCGTATCGGAAATATCGCAAACGACAAGTATACAAAATCTGAATGGACGGGTAGTTAGAAATCGATTAACCGTTGTTAAGATCGGTGCTGTGACGGACCAGACTCCAGCGATCGAAGCATGTCGTCTGTGAACCGCTTGAGACCTGGACTCTCCTCGCCCACAGTCGTCAGCATGCTCACAACGACATCTTTCGAGCGTTCGAGGTCGCACACGAGCCCGATCACGTCTGTGCAGAGCGGCAGCAGCCGCTTCTTCTGCTCGGGCGTCGGTGCGTGGAGCTCGCCCTCCCTCATCAGCTCGCAGAAGGCCACGACTCGCAGCACCGCGACCACGATCTCCTCGGTATGCGCTGGGACGCGCGGCCAGGCGCCGACCACTGCCGCTCGGAGTGTCTCGAGCGTTTCAGCGAGAAGTTCCACGTTCAGGCTCTCGGTCGAGGCGGCCAGCACCTTCAGCAGCGGCTGGAGATACCGGAGCAAGTGAGGACTGTTGGGGGCTCCCATCCGAGCGATCAGCGGTCGGAGCTGCCGGAGGTAGATGACACGGACGGCGGCATCGTTGTTCAAGCTCGTGTCGGTCAGCAGGCGCGGGAAAAAGCGGTCGTAGAAGCGCAACTCGCCTGGAGGGGAGACGTGGTCGAGCGCCACGCCGAGGCACTGCAGCAGACACTCGAGCGTCGCCGGTTTGCGCGTCGTAAGCGCCACGCGAAGCACCTCGAGCAGCACATCTGTGTACCACCGCAGCTCGGTAGCCGTCACATTCTCGACAATATGGCGCAACAGTCTGGCACCGACGAGCTGTGTCGCGTCGTGCAGGTCGTCGATCAGCGGGAATGTGAGCGCGAGCAGTCGACCAAGTAGATCGCCTCCGAGGTGCGGGAACCCAACCTGCGCGACGACCCACAGCAGCACGTGTTTCGGGTATGATCTCTCTTCGACCCACTCCTCCTTGGTGAAGCCTTGGTTGCACAGCGCCGAGATCGGTCCGACGTACTCGGCGAGTAAGCTCGCTTGAGACTCGACGCCAGCGAGCGACTCGCACGTCGAGATGACGCGCTCGGCTATAGGAACGCTTCCCATCAGGTCAGATGCCGGCAAGCGTCCGCAACAAACGAAGCAGCTTGAGCACACCGCGAATGGCACCCAGCGGAGCAGTTCTTTCGCGCCGAGCAAGTTGTCATCTCTGTAATTGCCACCTGAGGCTTCCACTTGAACGCGAAGGCTGAAGGCGTCAACGACCTGCAGGATCGGCACGAGCGCTTCGTCCAGCAATAGAACCCTCGATACGTTTTCCTGATCCGCGACGACGAACGACACGAAGCGGATGACGAGGCGGCATAGATCCTTAACGACTCGAAGTGCCGAGCGATAGGTGGCGGAGGACAAACCGCTTGCTGCTTTGATCCGCACCGCCAATTGTGCCGTCTGCGACAGCAAATCCTCACGATGCTCGCCGTCGCTCTTGCCGCCAGCATCTAATAGCGCCTCGCGCAGCTGGCCGAGCAGCCGCGCCTCGAACGCGTCCAGCGTCGCGATCAAGTCGCCGGCGTCACCATCGATGCTAGTCATTTTGCGCAAATGGACGGAAACGCACCGTTGATTGGCAGTAATAATTGCAAATCGAATAAATGATGCAAATCAGCCAATCACTTTGATCAGGTTAACACATCAATCATGTGAGTGGGTATAAATTACTGAAGCCACTGTCGGATTGGTCGATTATTATTCCGCTGGTCTGTGACGTGTGTGTGCTTGAAGTTGCTCGCTCACTCAGCGAGCCTCCACTTTGTGACTGAGAACGTGCCGGTCACGTCCAGTCGCCGCGGTGCGTCGAAGATGTGCGGCAGTCCGATGCAGCCTTCACTGGCCGCGCGACTGATCTGCTGTTGCTGCTGCGTGTCTTCCCGCACCACGCCACGCTGCAGACCCAACGGCTTCTGCAGCTCGCGCCGCGCATGCAGCAGCTCGGTCCGCGCGTGCACTCGTCGGAACTCACGACCGCCCACCGGATCCGCCACCGAGGATGGCGATGGTAGCTGCGCGAGACATCCGAACACGCCAGAGGACGACGTGAGCTTTACAACGCGCTCCTTGGCGCGCAGTTTGTTGAGGTCCTTGGCGAATGTTGTGCTGCTCGCGATATCGTCCGCGATCTCGGCCGACGTCATTGCCTTGTATTTGGCGTCGTATAGCCACATGCGCGAGTCGTTGCGCTGCACAAAGTCTTGCGCGAGCATGCGGCGGCCCTCGAGCTGCTTCTCCTGTCGCTCACTGCTGTTCGAACCTTCTTGCAGCCGCAGGTGCAGCTTCATCTCATCGGCATCTACGATACCGTCGCCATCGATATCGATCGCCCCATACGTGTTGATAGCGATGTCGTCGTCTTCTTCAAGCGGTTCGCGCAGTTGGAGGGTCTTCTTGGGCTGCAGCGCTGGCAGCGGGAGCTTGGTGGCCGTCGGATTCGGCACCTTGCGCGCCGTCTCGACCCACGTCTGTCGTCCGTTTGAAGTGTGTACCTCATTCTCGCGAATGCATCCTCGAATATTATGCGAAGAGCGGATCGAGCGCTGCCGCTCCACGTTCTCCAGGTATCCCATCAGCTTCGGAAAGTTCGAGTGTCCTGCGATGAACTCGGCGCTCTGATCGTCGTCCTTGCCCGTGAAGATGGATCCGTACCGCCACAAGTGATCGTGGTTGCGTTCAACGAACTCCTTTGCCATCAACAGACGACCTGCGCGCTGCCGCATGCCGAGCAGTTCGGCCTCGCTCGGCTCGGCTTCGGGCTGTTGGAGCGAGGATGGCGCACCGACGCGGCGCTGAACCATCATCGCGTCCAGGAACTTGGCCAGTCGCATCTCGCGTACGTCGACGACGCCGTCACCATCGATGTCGTAGCCGCGCTGGTTGCCGGCGTCCCGGCGACAGTCTGCGCCGACAGAATCCGCTTTCGACAGTGCGCCATCGTCGTGTGGCTGCTTTGCCCTTGCTGGTCTTGACTTGGCAGCCTCCACCTCGTCAGAGACGTCGGTGCTCAGGTACTTCCACCGCGCCTTGCTGTTCGAGTTGCCATTTTGCGGCCGGCGGACACGCTTGCCCTTGCTGCGGCCCTCGTGTCCGCTCATGTTGAAGCTGTCGGATCAGCTCCTCGCTTGCTCGTCGGCGTGTCTCGACCGCCTTGACGTCCGCGCTTGCTTGCTCGGCGGAACGCGACAGATATGGGCCGCGGTGGAGAAACCAGCGGCTCGGATGAGCAAGCGGAGCGCTCGATCAGATCGCGAGCGATCTTGCATGCTCATCGCGCATCCCTACCTTGCGTTCTTGCCCGCGACGCCAGCTTTAGTTTGACTATAAATATCTGCCTCCCGTTGATGGCTCACGGCCACCGAAGCGACAGCGCCACGCGAATTGAAGATACTGCAACTTCCCAGTCGCGGATGTGAGGAAATGTGCGTTCTGGAGGGTCCTACGCATAGATATGGGTCGTGGCGTGCCAGTGTTGGACGCGTGACGTTGAAGTTGGCATCAGCGGTTACGAATGTCGAGGGTACGACCGCGTACCCCAAACGTAACCTCGGACCCCCGTGTCTCTGACACACGCGACGAGACAGAATGTGCTGAAACACGCGACATGACAAGGAGACGTCACGAGGGTGCGTCAGAGATTAGAAAATAAGAACCTCGACCCTAACCGTCGGGTTAAAGGCGCCTGCAGCCAATGGTTTGCGCCGTTTTGTACGGTTTCACCATGAAAATGTAGTTGAAGTTGCACGTCGGGGGCGGCAGTCAACACAAATTTGTACACAACAATTCCCGGGCAACAGTCTCATCTCAGTCACCACACTATTGACTGCGTTCGCTATTGCCTGCGATTATACTGTATTCATGTCTGGAAATAGATTCAAAATTAGGTTAATCAATTTGTCGTCTACAACACGAGACTATACATTCGTAATTAACAAAGCACACTCTGTACATGCTATACGGTTTCGTATTCTTATGAATTCCAAGTGATGCATTTTCCATTTGCGGGGGTGGCAAGTCGGGGGCGGCAGTCACCCGTATCTTGGTTCTGGGCACGATCTAAACTTTATCAAAACTTTAGTGAATTTTTACGAAATGGACATTTAGTGTAGTGAAACTGTAACCCTCTATTTTACGGACAGGCGAGCCTCGATTCGCTCTCTTTGAGGGGGGTTCTCGCGATCTTCAACAAGAGTCTATTCCGTCTCGATCGGGAGGTGACGATGGCGCGCTGCAGTTGATGGATTACAGCGGCACAGTGTGCCAATGCCCCCCAGCGGCCACACCACATGCGTCACCGGCTCACGGCGAGAGCAGGGACTTTTGGGAGGAGAAAGAACCCGTCGAGGTGGTGGAGGCCGCACAAATATCCTTTTTGATGGGGCCATTTTGGACGACCCATGGAAGTGTTGAATGGAAACTGGCTGGGAAATGCGGCATGCCCCCTCGTCGCTTCGCGCTGCAACCGTATGCCAATCGAACCTTGCGTGTCGATGCTGGCTCGCGCACCTCGCGGAACCCATTTGGCATTTTGGGGGACGCGACACCGCGCTGCGGTAGCTGGTTTGACACATCTGATACCACCCACACCGTATACTTTACCGAGAATGTGACCTGTCTATGCGCTTTGTCTCTCGCCCAAACCGTCATCGCTGACGCGGCCGCGTCACCGCGCTGCATTTCTCGGCAGCATTTTCCGCGGCGTTTCGCCCAACCACCGCACGTTGGCAGTGACGCGCTCTGGTGGCCGGACACGCAAGGGTTACACGGCAACCAGCCGCGCGGCGGCTTCAACATGAACACATCGCCCCTCCGCATCCCGCCTGACAAGCGAGCAGTACCCCCGGGGTACACTGCGGCAGTGCGTGCGCATTCCGACCATCTCGTTGCTGCTGCGTGCACCCGTTTGTCGGAGCTCACTTTCCAATTGGCCTTTGCCTGATCACATCCACTTCGAGCAGCACCTTCCCCCTTCCTCCAAGCAGCAATCATGGCGCAGCACGAGACGACGGCGGCGGCGCTCAACCTGGGCGAGCTCGGCATCAACAACCCGTGCACCGTGTACCGCAACCTGACGTACGAGCAGCTCGCGGACCACGAGAAGCGCTTCGAGGAGGGCAAGTTCGTGGCCAACGGCACGTTCGCGGTCGACACGGGCAAGTTCACGGGCCGCTCGCCCAAGGACAAGTTCATCGTCAAGCAGGCGCCGTCGCAGGACAACATTTGGTGGGGCAGCGTCAACCAGCCGGTGGCTCCCGAGGTGTTCGACGAGCTGCTGGCCAAGACGACCAAGTACTTCAGCACGGTGGACCGCATGTACGTCTTCGACGGCTTCTGCGGCGTGAACGAGAAGTCGCGCCTGAAGGTCCGCATCCTGACGGAGATCGCGTGGCAGCACCACTTCTGCACCAACATGTTCATCCGCCCGGAGTTCAAGGAGATCGCCGAGAACTTCTCGGCCGACTTCACGATCATCAACGCTTGCAAGATCGTGGACGAGGACTGGAAGGCGCACGGCCTCCACTCGGAGGTCTTTGTGATCTTCAACATTGAGAAGCACCTGGCCATCATTGGCGGCACGTGGTACGGCGGCGAGATGAAGAAGGGCATCTTCTCCATGATGAACTACTACCTGCCGCTCAAGGGCGTCATGTCGATGCACGCGTCGGCCAACATCGGCCGCGGCGGCGACACGGCCATCTTCTTTGGTCTGTCGGGCACGGGCAAGACGACGTTGTCGGCCGACCCGAAGCGCGAGCTCATCGGCGACGACGAGCACGGCTGGGACGACGAGGGCGTGTTCAACTTCGAGGGCGGCTGCTACGCCAAGACGATCGACCTGAGCGGCGAGAACGAGCCCGACATCTTCAATGCGATCCGCCCGAACGCCATGCTCGAGAACGTCTGGATCGACGACAACAACGTACCGGACTACTTCAACTCGTCCAAGACGGAGAACGGCCGCGTGTCGTACCCGATCTACCACATCCCGCACCACCAGCCGAACTCGCGCGGCAACCATCCGAACGCCGTGATCTTCCTCACGTGCGACGCCTACGGCGTGCTGCCTCCTGTCTCGAAGCTGTCGGCTGGCCAGGCTCAGTACCACTTCCTGTCTGGCTACACGGCCAAGGTCGCCGGCACGGAGCGTGGCATCACGGAGCCGACCGCCACCTTCTCGACGTGCTTCGGCGCCGCGTTCATGACGCTGCACCCGACCAAGTACGCCGACCTGCTCAAGACCAAGCTGGAGCAGCACAACACGGAGGTCTTCCTCATCAACACGGGCTGGAGCGGCGGCGCCTACGGCGTCGGCAAGCGCATGAAGCTGGGCTTCACGCGCAAGTGTGTGGACGCTGTGCTGGACGGCAGCATCAACAAGGCCACGTTCGTGGAGGACCCTCTGTTCGGCTTCCAGATCCCGACCACGGTTGAAGGCGTGCCTTCGGAGATCCTCATCCCGAAGAACTCGTGGAACGACAAGGCTGCGTTCGACGCGACGGCGCTCAAGCTGGCCGAGTCGTTCAAGTCGAACTTCAAGCAGTTCATCGTGCCGGGCAACGACCTGTCGGTGCACGGCCCGCGCGTGTAAAGTCTCTCGTTCGAGTCGGCCTTCGAGATCGTCCGCTCACGTTTCGAGTAGGTGATATAGTGCGTGTCTTCATTCTCCTCCTGTAGTCAATCCGAGGAACAATCAAATCAAAATCGTTTCTACTACGTGGTGGTGTTGTTTGAGGTTTGCAGTACGAGTGGCGTGTGTTGGTCAAGTACATATCACCAAGTGGCACTGCATTTGGTTGCCAGTCAGATTGCGCATTGGCCAACTGTAGCATCAACGAGGGATCGAACCCATCAGGCAACGGGCACAGATAGTGGATGTGAATCAGTCAGTACCGGTAACTGATTCAAAGCACTAAAGCTGTGTATTGCGTGTCGTCCACACAGATCAAAATCAGAATGGAGCTTTGCGTCTATGGTGTTGCACTATCGTTGCCAGCCTCCACTTCGTTCATTTGCCTAATCCTTTCTCGATGGGTTCGTCATTCGACCAGCGTCGGATCAGCCGCGCAGGTACCTATGTCGCTGGTGTTCGTCGACGCAGCATTGAAGTTTGGACCATGCAAATAGCGCACCGAATTGAAGTCGCTCAGCGGGACGACCTTGCTCTCTGTCTCCGAATCGACAACACCTTCGTCGACTCCAAATGACAGCTCCTTGGAGTCCTTGTCGATACTAAGCGGCAGCGTGGACACTGTGATACCATCCGAAGTGTCGACAGCCAAGACTTGTCCGCACTGCCATTCGCTCAGCACTGGTTGCCACGTCTCAAGGCAAAGGCTCAGCGTCTTGAAGGCGATGATATCATCTTGATGGAAGCAAGACTCATCCACTGGCGATAGAGCAGGCGACGGATACCTTTCCAGCAGCTTCGTCATGTCCTACCGATATCACAAACACACATCGAGGCAATCAGACACACTGCCAACCACCGCTGGTGTCGATCACCATCACATCCAAACGCAGGTCAGTCTTACCGCTCCTGCGGACGAGTCCTTGGCAGGTTTGTCCAGCACCGTGGCCACGACTTCATACGGGCGCCGCCAGAGTTCTTCACGCCTCGCTTTTTTTCTTCGAGGGACAAACCCATCGGTGTCTCCATGTCCATCGTGATGTAGTACAGCGTCCTGACCTCGATAACCACGATTTCCTCGGCCGTGTGCAGATGCTTGCTCGCCATTTTCGTGGTTGTGCGATCTCTTTCCAGTCGACGACGGTCCATACTTTTCCAAATCAGGCGAAACTTGGCGGTGGCCAGAAACACCTGTCGGATCCTCGACAACCTCGACTTGCGCATCAACAATCTCCTCGTTCAACCCACCGTCAAAGCGGAGGTGTCCCTTGGACCGAGGATATCGCTTACTGATCACCACCTCGCATCTTGGCGGAACAGCATCGGCAACGGGTCCAACCGTCCGAGCCTCTGGTTCATGAACGCTCGCTGAAGACTGCCCCTTGTCTTCGGTCGCTACTTCGTCCTCAGCGCCACGGTGCCTGTCTCGTCGACGGCGGCGCTGCCGCTTTCGCTGTCGCGGTTGTCGCCGACCATTACTTGCCGCAGGAGGCGCTGCTGCCGGTCGCGATGGAAGCACTGGTGCAGATGGTTCAGTAGATCTGACTTGGTCGCCTGGTTGTTTCCTTGTCTCTGTACTACTTCGATCAGAAGCGCCGCAGTGAACGTCTGAGGCCTCTGACTCGCTCGAACTCGAGCTACCTCTGCTGCTTGAGCTGTTGCTGTCGCTGTCGCTGTCACTGCTCGAAGGATTTGTGTCCGCAGGTGCTGCGACGGGCTGACTCTTTGTCACCACTCGCTTGCCCTTCACTGCACGCTTATCACTTCTCTTTACTGCCTTCTTCAGCCGCGCCTTGGACTTCTTAGCAAGCAATCGCAGCTGCTCTCTCGCCTCCGCGTTGTCTTCTTCCTCGCTCTCTTCATCTGACGACGACGATCGAGCACAGATCAGTTCTGCTTGACTATTTCGCTTGCCGCTATATCTATTGACCGCATCCAGATCCGAGCGCAGGGCGCACTGCACCACGATGGCGTCGTTGTCTCGGACAATGGAAATGTCCTGGTTGGGCGGCAGCTGCAGCTCGTCGAGCGTCAGGTCGACGCCAGTGGGACAGCGCTTGGTCAACTCGAACTCCTTGACGAGCGCGTAGGCCAGATCGCCCACGATCCGAGCGTCGCGCGGCACCAGGAACCAGCAGGCCGAGAACCCACGGTGCCGCAGCACATGTCGCCCCAGCTCGTCCGCGAACAGCACGCGCAGGCGGCGCGGCTCGCCCTTGGCCATCATCGCCGCCATTGTCGTCGGAAATCGGCAAGTCGTGCAACTTGGATTTCCACCAATGGATGTCTGCAAATTGACAAATAAACCAATCATACACCTGAAAGCACATTTTGACTAGTGTGATTGGCTGAAAATGAATCAGCGCTGAAATGATGCGCATGCAATTTTCGTGAATGCGACGGTGAATGCTAGCCGAATTTCGAGGCATTGCTACATTTCCCAGACCAAGCAGAAGGAGAGCAGCAAGTCCAATAGGATCACCACCCCTCGCTACAAGTATGGAGCGCATCAACCGCTTGCGCTTGCACCTAGCGGCTTCCCCAGCACCGCGCTCCAGCCCTACCACCCTCGTTTCCGATGTGTTTCTGGCACCGCCGAGCGGCGATCGAGCCGTGTACGACGCCGTGCTGACGCCTGAAGCCGTCGCGTTTGTCGCGGAGCTGGCTGCTGTTTTCCAGACCGATGTGGAGAAGGTGAGTCTCCTGTTGAAGTGCAATGGTGGCGAGTGGGTGGTTCATTCAAGGGTGTTTTGAAGCTCCATCAAGCGAGAACCGCGCGGCGTGTCCAGATCGAGCAGGGCAACTGGCGGCCAGACTTCCTTGAGGACACGCGCGAGATCAGGGAAGACTCGTGGACGATTGACTGGGTGCCTGAGGTGCTGCGCGATCGCCGTGTGGACGTTGGCGACGTGTCGCCGGCCAAGACTGAGCTGCTGCTGCGTGCTCTCAATTCTGGCGCACAGGTGCGTGGTGCCTTCGCCTTGTTGCCGTAGACGGGATCTGATTGTGCGCTGGATGGTGAGTATGCAGGGTGTGCAGGTGGATTTCGATGATGGCCACTGTCCCACGTGGACCAACACGCTGATGGGACACAAGAACGTGGCGGAAGCTGCCCGCGGACAATTGCAAGTGCCGTCTGCTGGTCTGAAACTCGTTCAGGATCCGGCTTTGCTTATCGTTCGTCCGCGCGCGTGGAACATGGATGAACCAGTACGTATGGCGGCACGTATTCGGAGTTTGTTGGTGGTGGTGCTGGATCTGACGAGTGCCCATTTGGCAGAACATGCTGGTGAATGGCGTGGTGGTGCCAGGAGCCATTTTCGACTTTGCCATGCACTTCTTCCACAAGTAAGCATTTGCGGGTATTCTGTTGAGAATGCATCGTGGTAATGGTTGGTCGGTTGCTTTGCAGTGGACGGGTATTGTTGGATAAAGGAACCGGTCCGTTCCTCTACCTTCCGAAGGTACTTGGCGTGGCGACCGTTTGTGATGATTGCCGTCCGCTAAGTCGTTCGTTGTTGTCTGCAGCTGGAAGGGTACCGCGAGGCTCGGTTGTGGGAACGAATCTTCCTGTATTCGGAGCAGCGGCTGGGGATGTCGAGGGTACGTGCTAACCATCCAATTTTGGGCAATGGATCTCTTCACGTGGTTACTATGATCTCATTGTGCGTCATCAGGGCTCCATCAAGGCCACTGTGCTCATCGAGAACATTTTTGCTGCGTTCGAAATGGACGAGATCCTCTACACGCTGCGACACTACTCGTCGGGTCTCAACTGCGGCATGTGGGACTACACGGCCTCAATCGTCGTCAACTTTTGCAACTCTCGCGAGTTTGTGTTGCCCGACCGCCAGCAGTATGTCTCAATGAAGTCGGAGTTTCTTCGGTACGGCTGCATCGCCAAATCTTGCTCGTCAGATGTTGCGTTCTGATGGCATTGAACGAACCCTCTCAGGTCGTACATGGAGCTTTTGATCGAGACGTGCAAGCGTCGGTCCGCGCCAGCGACGACGGGCATGGTCCCCTTTGTCCTGTCGCAGCTCCCAGCATCCCTCTCTGAAGAGGTCGCCATCGAGAGGGCGAAGGAAGCCAAGCGACTCGAAGCACTTGCTGGGTCCGACGGAGCACTGGTGTACGATCTGAAGCTCGTCAAACCGATCCAAGAGGTATGGTGATGCGCACGATTCATCAAGCATTTGTTTCGGTACTGATGATGGAATCGGAGGAATAGGTCTTCGCTGAGGTCGCCAAAGTGAAGTTGAGCCAGCAGTCTGGTATCCAGTCGACGTTCGACAGACCTTCCGCCAACAAGAAGAACCTTCGGCAGCAACTCCTGTCCGTGCCAACGGGACGAGTAACGCGTCAGTCTGTGGATGCCAACATTCGTGTGGTGTTGTCGTACGTACTGGAATGGCTCTCGGGCAACGGCACGGCGGTAGTCAACGGGTGCGTTGAAGACTCGGCCACGGCAGAGATTTCACGTGCCCAACTGTGGCAGTGGATCCATCATCAGACACCGCTCGAAGACGATATCAGCGGCACAAAGCAGCCGGTGACCGCGGGGTACGTTGCTTTGAAGCACCACTTACAGGTTTTCAAGTGCATATCGTTCTAACGTGGCATGTGTGTGCTAGACTTGTCCTCGGTATGCTGAATGCGGTCGCCGATGAATCTCCCGTCCAACACCGGTATCCTCCACGCTATATCAAGGCGGCTGGAGCTTTGGTGCTGCAGCTAGCAACGATGAGGTCGCCGCCGTCGTTTATCACGACGTTTCTCCTCGAGAATGACGCGGTTGCCAAGGCAATAGCCAAGTAGTCGCACACTGGGTGTTTTCTGTGTAACTTGCGCGTCATACATAGAGAACTGAAGTCGATGACCATCTACTCGTTAACTAGCATGCCGCTTGCGAAAACCGCGTGGTGGTTCGAAATCGAGATGTTGTGTTCGCGCGTGGACTGATAACTCATTGTTGCCACGACGACTCGTGCATTGTAGTGAACAAGAGCATCACCTTCGTCCAAATGGAGTACCAAGACTGTGAATAACGATGGCATTGCATAGGCATTTGGACTTGACTATGAGGAGTCGACGCCTTTGAAATTGGGAACGCAAATGACTCGAACAGGACTCTTTGACTTGCGACAGCAGTCGTCCACTAAATACTACTGTTGCATCACGCGAAGCTCTCCATGACGCTCGACGGCGAGTTGTCGACCACCTCGTAGCCTTTGCCCTTGGCCGGCAACACGATGCTACCATCCTCCTTCGCCTTCGCGCCCCCCTCCTCCGTCGACTTGCTGGCGAAGCTCCGCACGACCAGCTCGCGGTTCAAGATATGAGCGAGCTCGTCGTCGCCGATGCCACCACTCTCGACGCCGTCCCGGATGAGCACATCGTCCCTCAGAAGCTCTTCGAGCTCGGCGTTGGTGACGGCCTTGACACTCGCCGATGTGGCAGGGTCCACCTGCTGCTTGAACTGTCCGCGCTGGATGACAACCCGCTCGAGCTTTCGTTTCTCGATCGCGCGTCGAATCATGCGGTTCTCGAACGAGTTCTCGGTCACGAGACGGTAGACAACGATCTCCTGTGTCTGGCCGATGCGATGGCAACGGTCTTGCGCCTGGTTGTCCTGCTGCGGGTTCCAGTCCGAGTCGAAGAAGATGACCGTGTCGGCCGAGATCAGGTTGATGCCGAGTCCGCCCGCGCGAGTCGAGAGCAAGAAGCAGAAGACGCTGTCGCGGTCGTTCATCGCCGCGTCCGACCTCGCCTTCGTCTCATTGAAGTCGTCGACCTGCTGCTGTCGGGTGTCGAGGTCAGTGCTGCCGTCCAGGCGACAGAACGAGTACCGCCGCAGCGTCAAATAGTCCTGCAACACGTCGAGCACGCGCGTCATTTGGCTGAAAATGAGCACCTTGTGGCCTTTGCGCTTGAGGTCGGCGAGCATGCGGTCGAGCACGAGCAGCTTGCCCGATGCATTGACGAGATCCTCATTGGTCACGACCTCGCCATTCGCGTCCGTCGGCTCGTCGAACAGATACGGGTGGTTGCAGCACTTGCGGAGCTGCATGGCGCGGTTGCGAAGACTGTTCGTCTTGAACTGCGCCGCGGCCTGGAACTTGCCGTAC
Organism: Phytopythium cucurbitacearum (nom. inval.); assembly: GCA_023336425.1. Classification (NCBI taxonomy): domain Eukaryota; phylum Oomycota; class Peronosporomycetes; order Pythiales; family Pythiaceae; genus Phytopythium; species Phytopythium cucurbitacearum (nom. inval.). The sequence continues at coordinate 11,678 of JAADXC010000074.1, read as the reverse complement.
TTGGCCTCCATCGCGCTCGCGAGCGTGCGGTTAAGGATCATGGCGTAGTACTCGCGCTGCAGCGGCACCATGGGACAGTACACGAAGATCTCGGTCTTGGACGGCATCTCCTCGACCACGTCCGTCTTGAGGCGGCGCAGCAGGAACGGTCGCAGGATCTCGTGCAGCTTGGAAACAACCTCGGCCTTCTTGGTTCCACTGAGCATGTCGTTTGTGTTGTTCGCGTCGGTCCCCGCATCAGGCGTGAAGGAGAACCAGCTCTCGAAGAGCTCGAGGTCGTCGAACACGTCCGGCAGGATGAAGTTCAGCAGCGACCAGAGCTCCGTTAGGTTGTTCTGCAGCGGCGTGCCTGTCAGCAGCAGGCGGTTCTCGGAGCGCGCGCGCTTGAGTTCCTTGACGAGCTTGCAGTTCATGTTCTTCAGGCGGTGACCCTCGTCGATAACGATGTACTTCCACACGAACCCCATGCTGGAGAACGACTTGGCGTCCTGCAGGATCACCTCGTAGGACGTGATGATGACGGGGAAGTCGGCGTCATGGCGCCTCGACTTGTGCAGCTCGTTGGATCGCATTGCGCGGCGAGCGGCCCGCGTGCCGTGGTATACGATCGCCGGGATGGACGGTGCCCACTTGCGGAACTCGTTGGACCAGTTCATGAGCGTCGAGAGCGGCGCCGTGATGAGGAAAGGTCCGCGCACGCCGAGCGACTTGAGGTGGGCGATGAGACCAATGACCTGGATGGTCTTGCCGAGACCCATCTCGTCGGCCAGAATGCCGTTTAGTCCGTTCTCGAACAGGTTGCACAGCCAGCGGATGCCCTCGAGCTGGTAGTCACGCAGCGTGCCGCCGCTCAGCAGCTTGGGCTGCGCGAAGGACGAGCGCTGCTGCAGTGCCGCGTCACTCTGCACTTCCCGCAGCTTGGCGGCTCCCTCGCCCTTCTTCTGCTTCTTGCTGCCACCACTTGCTTTGCTCTTACGCGCGCGCTTCTTGCCGGCCGCCGGCGCGTCCTCGGCTTCGACCTCGACTGTCGCGGCGCTCGCCATGTTGGAGAAGAGGAAGCTCGAGTACAGCCCGGCCTTCTCGAGAAGACTGTCCAGCTTGGCGAGCTTGGTGTCCGCGTCCACGGCCTCCACCGCCGACGGCGACGCGTCCGCAGCCTTGGCTGTGGCTGCTTCGGCCTCTTCCTGCTCGCGGAGCGCGCGCTCCTCGTCCTCGACCTTCTGCATGGCCGCCACCATCTCATCGCGCAGCTCGCCGCCGCCCAGCGTCAGCTGCTGCTCGTCTCCGAACGCGCTCGCTACCATCGTGAGTATGGGTTGCTGTAATTGGCGGGCGATCGCCGACTGCGGTCGTCCAGCAGCCGCTGCTCTGCTGCAACTCCTGCGATCGCGCAATGGCTTGGCGCGGGAAAGTCGGCAGGCTGGTGGTGGCCCGGCGCGAACCTGGTTGATTGGCTGAAACTCTGGCTTGACAGCCCAATCGCTGGTTCAATATTCTATATAAGTACTTTGTGCATATTGGAATATATCGACGACTGAATATACTGAATTTCAAGATGACCCATGTGATTCTCGAAACGACGCCGCTTCATCCTGACTCGACCGACATCGATCAATATGCGGTCACTTGTAGTGCTCGCGCTGTGCGCTTCCTGCCTGCCATTGGGATCCCAGACATCTGCAGCTGCGATTGTGCAACGTGGCCGTGCACTGGGCGGCGATCCCACGGCGATCAACGCGTCGCTGATGCCGGACTACTGGGATGTCGCTTGGGTAAGAAGACCGACAGGGTCATGACCTCACCAGCCAACTGACACGTCTCCATTCTGTAACAGGACGACAGCGGCGTGCGGTTTGTGGACCCGCGGATTCAGACCAACACGGCCGACCAGCCGCCGGAGCAGCTCGTCAAGGTGACGGACCGCCGGCACCGCCACCCGGTGTTCGCGACCATGTGCTCCATCGGGTTCCTCATCGCCATCGTCGTCATCATCGTCGTCTGTACACACTAACGCGCGGACCGGTGTTTGTGCCGTTCTACTCCGTCAAACGCACTTACTTTGGCGCCATTTATCCGCTTTATCAACAAAACTACCTGATCGCCGACAGTCTCGCGAGGTCCGCACGCGGATGATGCAAAAATGGACAGGCATGAACCTTCGTCAACGGGCTACGGTTGCTCGGCATTCACCTGCGAGCTTGTCAGCCGTTCGTGCAGTTCGTGGTTCAGCGTCATCATGCGCAAGCGCTGCAGCTCCTCCTCCAGGATGAACGACTGCTTCTTCTCGGAAATGTACCGCGACTCGAGCAGCGCGCACCGGCGCCGCAGCTCGTCGTTCTCCTCGGAGAGACACTCGATCTCGAGCGACCGCAGATTGAGGTCCTGCTCCGCCTGGTGCAACAACGACTGCATCGACTCGTTCGTCCGGTTCAGCGCGTCCACCTGCACATACAGCTCCTTCTGCAGAAGTACGCACGTCAGCAAAGCATTGCACCAGCAACATCGGTTCGCACTCAACAAGATAACTGACGTACCGTCTCTTCGTCCTTGCCATCGCTGTGGCCAGCACAATATCACGACAGCCATGTTAGCGAACACCCACGAAATCAGTCATGCATCCATGCGGGTAGATATACCTATTCGTGCTCTCGCGCTTCAGCTCGTTGAGCTGGACAGGGATTGTCATCAATTGCTGCTGCTGCTCCTGCAGCACCGCGATGATCTGCTTGAGGTCGTGCTGCTGCCGAATCAACGATGCTATCGTCTGCTGCTGTTGCAGAAACTGAGCAGCCGATATCGTGATGGTGTGCTGCAGCGCGGCCGCGTGGAGGCGATCCACACTTGGTGGCTCGGCGGGTTGCTGCTGCAGCACACGGGGAGCTTCAGACTCCGTCGTCGGCAGCAATGAGTGCGACAGCGTCGCCGATGACAGCGCTGAGCCCGTTCGAATCGCTGACGACGACAGGCTCGGTTGGGCAGTGACCCCCGTTGGCAGTGGAGCTCCTTCGTGGGCCGGTAGTAGCGACGCCAACGACTGTTCTCTTGGGACGCGGGTCGTGGCTGGAGCCGTAGAAATACTAGTCGCACTCCCGTTCCGCTGGAGCAGCGGGATCTGCGCGTCGTACGCCGTCGATTGGAAGGAATCGAGCACCTGCCGGCCTGATCCATTCAGCGCCTTGAAGTGACGCACGGGGCTCTCGCTGCGCAGCCGCGAGCGCCGAGCGCTGTGCGGCTCGTGGAACCTGGTCATGGACCGCGCGACGCGGTGGTGCTTCTCGGTCGGCTGCTTGGTGCCGGTCGCCGAAGCAGTGAAGCTGCGGCTGAACCGCGCCGGACTCGACATCGGCCGTGCCGGGGCCGCCGACACAGTCGTCTCGAACTGTACACCATTAGCATCGTGTTTCAGTCGTGAACCCCCGCTGTGTTCGATCACTCGACAATGGCAACGCCTACCTCGTCCGATTGTTTCCGTGCCGTCGGAGAGTCCGAGGCGAGCTCGATGATCGTGAAGCGGCCCTTGCGCTTGACCCTGCCGCAGGGAAGCGCTCAGTCGGTGATTACAGCTGCACATTGGAGCAGAGTGAGGAAGCTCACCGCCGGTCCGCGAGTCGCTTGTACTGGATCTCCCGCTCCGGCGACGAGTCCTCCTGGGACGACGGCTCCATCGGCGCGACCGCAGAAGCAGCAGCAGCAGCAACCGCGGCTGTAGCTGCAGCCACGGGCATTTCCTGCGTCCCCATCGCCACCACCAGTTCAGTACGCGAGGGATCAACCAGCATATCCCCCACGAGATGGAAACATACCGCGGAGACAGGCGCCGAAGCTTCCTCCACCGCCTTCACCACCGCCTCAGCGCTCGGAGGCAGTGACTCCTTGTACTCATCGATCGCGATGACGGCTGGGGCTGACGCATCGCTTGCTTGGGCGAGCGCCACGGCCGCTTCGGGCGACACGAGCACCTGATCTGGCGGCGAAGCGCCGGCTGCCTCCACCTCGCTGCCCGCGCCGACCGCCTGCTCCACCTGCACGAACGCGGGCGGCGCGGGCGGTGACAGTGGCGAGCCGGGGATGATCTCGGTGATCGTGAACCGCCCGCGCTGCTCCACGCGCTTGCTCGTGCGTCGGGCCTCCATGCTCGCGCGGCGGTCCCGTCACCCCTGTCGTCGCAGTGACGAGCCTGGATGCTGATTCTCGCTATTGAACATGTGGAGCGTTCCAGATCGGTGTTCCATATATAAGTATCTGGACCGTTCCAGAGTGGCTTCAACCACGAGCTGGAGGGCACACTCGCCTTGCCGCCGTTGCGCTCACCAATGGAGACTTCTGGTGCGCATTAGCCTATCCTCGCATCCCACCTGCACATGCTCAGGTGATGACTGCGCTGCGCAGTCATCAAGCCGCTGCTACGCGAACATTCCACACTCGCGATTCCCTCGCTATCCGACTCTCCTGCAGCATCGCAGTCATCAAACTCGCTCGTTGCCGCTGGTCACCACCGTTTGATCACCTTCCCACCATCATACAGGACATTGCAACTCATTGCTTCGTCATGGCGCTTGCATACGTGAGTCGGACTCTTGCCGCTGTGTTTCAAGCGAGGCGACTGCAAATGGACCGATCCGAGTCAGATCCGCCTGCTGTCCGAACTTCTCGAGTGCACCTCTATCCATTTCCTTGACGTGGCCAACAAGGATCCGAATATGCTCCGGTGTACCCACCAGGCACGAGAATCCTGCCGAGTGTGATGTTGATACCGGTCTTCCTGTCTTCCTCGAGTGTATTCACCAATTGACACGAGCGGCATTAAACCATTCCAGCATGAGGCTGATTTCGAGGTATCATCAGACCCCCGAGCAACTCATGGTGCGTTGTTGCATGGCTACCAGCATCTCTATGAAGCCTGACTAACCTGCTCGCGCTTGGGGATCGTGTCACTAGGTCGCAGCTCTGTGCGACGCCGTCATGAGCGACAACATGGAGGTGGCAAAGAGGCTGCTGTACGATGGTGCCAACCCGAACGGAGTACGAACTCATGTCGTGAAATGTCATCTCTGGCGACTCGAACCTTAGTAATGACGGCCTTGTCTACTAAGCAGGATGACACCCCACCGATTCGGTTCGCTTTGCGTAACAAGAACGAACATATGATCGATCTCTTAATCGATCATGGCGCGGATGTCAACGCTAGCGACAAGGAGGTGCGTGTGCTGTCTTTCTCGTTTCGCGGGCTACTGAAGTCGATCGACTGATTGGTCGCGCGGACTGATGCCCTCGGCTTCTTCTAGGGTCTGCTTGTGCTGCAGTCCGTCACGACTGCCGAAGCTGTCGATCTGTTGGTATCCCGAGGTGCCGACGTGAACAAGCGTGGCGAGGTAGGACGCATCAGATACTTCATTGTCGCTCGTGTTTTGATCAGGTTGATCGACTGACAATCGCCTGTCTGACTGTGATGGAAGTCCAACTCGACCTCGTTGCAATGCGCTGTGGCCAGAGGCATCGTCGACGTGGTCAAAGCGCTGCTTGATCACGGCGCGGACGTGAATGCAGCAACTGATGTGCGGGAATGGAGCTGTCTGCCAACTGATCAGCGTCGAAAATGCTAATCACCTTGCTGTTGGATGGTGAATGCGAGCAGAACGGTCAGACCGCCTTGCACTTTCTGAAGGCCGAGGGCAGCGAAGACATCGCTAGAATTCTCATAGAGCATGGCGCAAACGCGAATGCGGTCGCCAAAGTGCGTTGCCAGCAGGAGCTGTATTTGATCGCATCGTCGGGCTTGACCATCACTGATTTACTCGATGTGTGGACTTGTCCAACAGAGCGGAAGAACGCCCCTGCACGCAGCGATCTGGAAAATGTGCTCGGCGCGGGTGGTTGAGCTCTTGGTCAACGCAGGAGCAGACATTAGCGTGGCAGACAAGGTGAGTTTCCGATGCTGCCGGTGGTTGCTCGATTGGCTCCACCCCAACCAACCAGCCCTTTGCTTCCGCTAGAGTGTACGCGGTATTGATCCAATTTGACACCTGCGCAGGAAGGATACACCCCGTTGAGTCTGGCCGGCAGTGGCTGCCGCACAGACGCGATCAAGATGCTCATTCGCCTGAACGCCGACAAATTTCCTGGTGCCAAGGTTCGTTCTGAAGCTAATCCATTTGCGAGTTGGTGTTCCTTCGACTGACAAAGTTGTTGGGTGGCGTGCTCAGGAAGGCAATCACGCACTTCTCGAGCTCTACGAACGGCGTCGCACTGCTATTGCAATCCAGTGTGAATACGAGGCTCTAGAAGCCGCCCGACTACTGGTCTCTCGTGGTTTCTCGCTGCCGGAAGAGCTGGGACAAGGCATCGATGAGTTGCCTGATGAAGATGATCCGGTATGGGATGATCTCAGCTATGACGAGCGATACTTCCATCGAGAACTTGTCCCTCGGTATCGATCGACCCTGCTCGCTGCAGTCCGCGGGTGGATGGACGAGCGGGAGGCTGGCGCGAAGAACCTGACCGTACTCCCTGGCGAAATTGTCAACGTTGGAGGAGACGCTATTCGAAAGTACTTTGCCGACAGACGCGCCAGCAAACTACTCCTCGAGATCCAAGACACTCGACACCAAGTCGCAAACGTCAACGAACAGATCGGCAAGCATGGCACCAATGTTGACACCCAGCTTGACCGCCTCAACGACACCATTGCCGTCACTACGAACGCGACGAATGCTCTCGTCATCGGCAAGGATTATTTCGAGGCATACCCGTCACTGTGGACGCTCGAGTACCAGCGAGACGGACCGAGGTTCATGTCCAAATTCGTACTCAAGATCCGCAGCTACGTTTCAGGCAAGTGCTTCCATGACCCGATCGAGATCACGGTGCCAAACCAGCTTCTCGTTGACTGCGGTGTCATCATCAAGGTGAGATTATCCGATGCTTAGACCAAAGTCGATTGGTTGCTGACGAGATGATACCTTGCTGCGATCCGTCAATGTCGCAGCACGGTTTATCGCTGTTCTCCACGGTCACACCCTCGCTGACACTCTTCGGGATTGACATCCTCGCTCCGATCATGGAAGGTACACTCAGCTGAGTGTGATTGTCTCGATCAGTGGACTGACAACTTGTTGGCGTTCCTATCAGAGCTCAACAGCCAGGTCGATCGCGCCATGGTTGTCAACAGTTTGACGGACGAGCTAAGGCTCGAGACATACGGCTCAATGGACACGGAGAACAACCGTCCGCTGCCTCAAGACAAGATCAACCAAGCCCTCCTTAGCCTGCTGAAGATCCACGATCCCGCGTTTATGCTCACTGATATCTCCATGATCTCGGGTCTCGAGTGCGGAGTCGAGTTGGCGACTGGCAACTGCTTCTGGGCACATCGGACCGAGATCGAGGCGCGTGATCCAGTCATTCAGTTTTACCACGACCGCATCACCGCATCGAGCGTGGTTATCGAAGATCCAGCAAAGCCGTCGGTGCCTCAAATCTCGACGCAAGACGACGATTCTACCAGCTCGACTGATTCTCCAGTTGACCCCGCAGCCCCACCGCGAATTCTTGTCATTACGTCCGACACCAACCAACGTTCGCAGTTTGATCCTGCGCGAGCGGAAGCGCGGCTTTGCATCTTGGGTGTTAAGAACCTCCGACGCGTGCGTCTCACAGGCACGCAGAGCCCGTTCTGCGAATGGAAAGTTCTCGACCCATCGGGACAAGAGATCACGGCTGGCCAAACGATCAAGCACACTCAAGGCGGAACCAGTCCTGGCTGGAGTGCGTATCCGTTCCTGATCCCGCTGCCGAAAAACCGAGTGACGCTGAAGGACTGCACGTTGCAGTTTGTGGTCAAGACTCCAGGAGCCATCATCGGCACGTACGTTTGCGTGTCAATCATCTCGGTTTCTGACTATCCTACCACTACAACCACTCTGAAACTGACTGCTTCGTTCTGGCTGTTTCGTTGATTCACAGCAAAATGATCGGGAAAGGGGAGTACAAGATCCAAGACGACAGCATCTACTCGGCAAGCAAGACGACGGATCCTCTGGACGTGCTGCTCGATCTCAAGGGCAAGCAAGCTGGCCGCCTCGAGTTCCGTCTTACGATCTGATACTGCTGTCACGGCAGTTCAAGCTCGCCCATCCCGCTGCGATCAGCACTATCTGTTGCACAGTTTGTTTCTTGATGTCCACGTAGCTGTATGTGTCTGGTTGTTATATTGCGCTGCTACTGCGGTCACACCATGTGTATATGAACGCTCGGTGTATATGCAACTTGGTCTGGCTAGCAGTGGCTGGCGACCTAGCTCTTCTCCTCCCACTGTTCGTTCGGGTAGATGGTCACGTCGAGGCGCTCGGCGGTCTCGTTCAGGTGCGAGTCGTCGCCCTCGTTCATACCCTTGAACACGACGTCGACGATGTGCTCGTATCGCTCCATGAGCATCTTCAAGTGGTGCGGCGTGTCCGGGATGACGCGCTCGATGCCAACGGCGAGCACGAGACACACCTGGCACGACACGACGAACACGAGCACCCTCGTCATGGAGCTCATTTCATTCTCGTTGAACAGGTCGGACGTCCACAGAATCAGCGCGCAGTTGGTGCTCAGAGCAATGTAAGTCATGACTCGTAAGATGTAGAACCAGACGCCAATGTCCTTGGCCGGGTGAGGAAACGGACGGCGGTGCACGTAGCAAAGCTGCAATGCACACAAAACCACAATGTCAGTCACCACGAACAGACACCACACCAAGGAACACGCTGATACGAACCTTGACGGCGTCGACGTGAACCTCGAGCATGTTGTTAAGCAGTGCCATGAGCGGTGCCAGCGGGAACGCCACCACGAATAGGTTGATGAAGCCGTACTGGATCACCATCTCGTTGTAGTCTTCGAACGCTTCGTTACTTTCGTACGGGACCAGCTTGGCCTGCTCTTCAATGTAGTTGTACGTGATGGGCTTGTCCAACCCGCGCCGCTCGCGGTACAACTGGAACTGGTACTTGAGACCAGGGATGATAACCTCCAGCGTGTTGCCCACGACGATGCGGATCAGGAATAGCACCAGCAGCTGGTCGCGGAGCTCCAGCATGCAGTCGTCCTCGTGCAGACACTTGTCCTCGACCACTCGCTTGACAAACGCAATGTAGAAGAACGACGCAAACGAGTTGCAGAACTGGAACAGAAACACCTTGATCACCAGGTGGTTCTCGAACTCGCTATCAGTGCGATGGTTCTCCAGCTCGTTGAGCTTCTGTGCGATGATACGATACACCATATTGAGAACCAAGATCTGGACTGCGTTCGCGCCAGTCACACACAGCGTCAGAGTGCTCTTGTACTTGGGGTCAATATTGGACGACCTGAGGTGATCGCTGTCATTGATCCAGTGCTTCAAGACGAACAGCCCAAACAGCGCGATAATCACGACGGCAATCATGATGACCACGACCAGAATCGAGATGAAGAATGCGCGGCGGCGGCGCGACCTGCTCTCAAACGTCATCTCTTCTTCGTCCGTGACTGGGTTGTAGCTCTTCGTTCCGCGGAATTGCGCACGATAGCGGAAGACACTGTGAAAGCCGTGGAGACCCCAAAGCGAGTCCAGCACACCATTCTTCCGCTTCCACGCCTCCGAGAAGATCGATGACCAAATCACCACGAACACCGCAAAGGCAATCAAGATGTAGCCTTCGTTCTGGCCCGTCTCGAGACGCTTCCCCTCCAGGTACCCGAACGTCACGATACCAGCAATCGCCGGAAAGACCAGCATCTTGGTGTAGAACTCGAGCCACGCAAAGTAGATGGCAATCTTCTCGCCAAAATAGTAGCGGATCTTGTGCAGTGGCTGCGCAATCATCAACCAGTTAAGAGCCCACGTCTTACGGAGCTCCTGGAGCGCGACCTTGTCGTGAAGCGCGAACATCTCGCCAACGAGAAAGTCTGCAACCTCCAGCGCATCCGAGTTGATGTGGCGGTTGACGATGCTAGCGGTAAGGCGGATGCGATCCTTTTGCGTGAACAACGTCTGCTCCTTCTTCTCGCCCCACTTGATTGGGTAGCGACGGTAGTACGGTTGGTACATTGGCTCGTGGCGGTAGTCGGCGAACGGCGCAAAGTACGTCATCGGGTCGTAGTGGATGGCGAACAGACTCGTCCAGAACCGAGCCCACGGCTTGGGAACAAGAGTTCGAAAGCGGTCGTCGTCCACGAAGAGTCCGTCGGTCGCCTCCGTGTGACCCCAGACTTGCAGAGCATTGTGCAGGTGCGGGTGGTACAAATCGCCGCGCGAGACGAGCAGCGGGTCCATCTCTGGCTCTTCGGAACCCTCGCCGGCACTGCCGCGCACTTGTTGGAGGTGGTCGACGGACTTTTGCCACTCGGTACTGCCAATCTCGCGCTGAATCGTGCGGATCTTGTCGCTGTGTACGTTCACGTCAAACGGCCGGTTGCTCACTTGAAGCAGATAGTTGGTTCGATCCGCCTCGATCCGAAGGTCATTGTCGTCGGCCTTGATCGTCATAATGATCTACGAGCAGCGCACAAGCATACAACAGATGAGCTTCGCGACGATAATAAACCACCACACCACCGAGAGTTTACCTCGTCATTGTCACAGCTTCGAAACAGACGCGTCGTCAAGCCGCAAGCCAGCTGAACACGGCGCGAGATGGCGGTCGCGACCAGCTCGCAGAACTGCGCCTCGGTCGTCGGCGCGCGGGAGCCGAGGAACTTCTCGTACTCGCTCTCGAGCAGCCGCTCCTCGGTCTGCAGCCGCTGCTGCTCAGCCTTCTCGCTGTGCTCGTTGCCCGTGGCCATGATCGTGTCGCGGCCGAGGTCGTCCAGGAAGCAGCGCGCCGTGCGCAGCACGCGCTGGAATGGGTCGATCACGATCTTGCCGTGCTCGCGGCTGCGCTCGTCGTCCTTCCCCGTGAGCAGCCGCACGAACGCATCGAGCGTAAAGTCGTCCGGGTCTTTGGCCTCGCCGCCCTCGCGCCGAGGGAAGATCATGACCAGGTCGTGATCGTACAGCATGTTCTCGACCTCGCCCGCACCGGCCAGACCCGTCATCTTGCGTCCGTGCGGGCCGGGGCCGCCCGGCGCGTCCCGCATCGACGTAAAGTCGAGCTGCACGGCGTGCGAGTTCGCCGGCGACGCAAAGTAGTCATACGAGTCGCTGGCCGCTGGCATGGTGGCGGCGGTGGTCTGCCCCAGAATGGGGATCCCGTCGATCGTCTGCTTCCTTGACTCCGTCCTGCCAGCCGCCGGAGAATCACAGCCGGCCGAAGCGGTATGGATAGGGGGAGGAGGAGGCGGCGCCGAGGCTTGCGGTGCACGGCGGTACGCTGACGACTGACTAAAAATTGCCGAGTGATGTTTGGCACTAAGGAGGCAGCGGGACTTGCAGTCCGAGGGAAGACAGAGAGCGCCCCTTCTGCTGTCGCTGTGCTCTGTGAGTCCCTGCCTTTAGCGGTGTGGAATATAACGACAAGTGCATCTGTCTGATCGTATGTGGGGAGAGGACGGACAGCGAGGATACCTATGTCGTACACTCCGCGACAAAAGTTTGTGAACAGTCGACTTTAATGAATAAACTTTTTGAATTCTGTCCAGTCACAATTCCAATGAATTCTCCTGAAAGCCAATGAAAATGCGGTTTTCAGCATGATTTTCATGCCTGATTATTC
>JAADXC010000739.1:0-11626 GCA_023336425.1 Phytopythium cucurbitacearum (nom. inval.) | reverse complement strand
GTCTGCAGCCCATAGAGCCAACTCGGCATTCGTGCTTGCAGGGTGCGCCTGCTTCCTCTGAAGGAACGGTGGGGTACGTTGAACTCCATACATCTCGGTTACGGTTACGTTCTGTGACGTGTGAAAAAAGGGAACACACTGCTCCCTTTTGTTCCCTTTCACTATGGGTTACGGATCTAGCCAACTGCATACACCTCTGAACGGAATATCCGCGAGCTTCTATTTCGCAGATCCGCAAGCTTCTATTTTCCAGCCAGGCTTTTCCAACGGTTTAGGCTATTATAGAGGTTTAATTCGACGAACACGCGCTGGTGCGTGAGCAATGGCAGATATGACCTTAGATAGGGACATGACGAAGGATGAGGGGACAAAGTGGGAGCAGTACCTGTACATCAAATTTTGAGCTGATAAATGTCTGAGCCGAGGGCAGTGGCAGCTATGACATTAGATAGGAACTTGACGAAAGACGAGAGGACAAAGTCAGAGCGATACATGTACGAACAACCGGTTTTTACCGGTATTTAGCTACCTGGCGAGAATTGCAGCCTTCTTCATCTTTTCTGACAAATGGAAAGCAGCATCCGAGCGGCGCAGATCGAGTGAGTGACAATGGAGCTGTCGGGACAACTATACCGGCGCTCGCCGCGGCTGTTCAGCCCCAACAAGCCGGGGGACTGGAGCTTGGTATGGTGCGAACTCTCTCTCGAGCAGGGCGAGCTGTTCGTGTCACTGGACCGCGTCGGTAGCTCGCGCCTCGCGACCATTCGCATCAAGGACTGCGATCTCGCCCACGTGCGCAGCGACGGCCGCGACTGCTTCGAGATCACAGTCAACAAGGCCAAGAAAGAGACGTTCTCGTCCCACGAATCGAGCCATGACGTGGACTGGTGGTGGGTCTTTACGCAGTGCTCGATCTATCGGGTTAGCGTTGAAGCTCCTCATCCTGATATATGCTGTGGCGTTATTTTGCAGGATGTCGATGCTGGTGTCGGTGAAGCGCGACCTCGAGCTGGGGATGAAGCCCCGAGTGCCGATCGTGTGCATGCCGACAGTGGAAGCAACGGTGTCGTACAAGTCGTCCCGCCGGTTACACAGCACGAGCATGGGGACGGTTGATTCTGCCGGCCATCTCAGCGATTTGGGTCATTCTTCTGGGTCTGCTGACTGGAATCAACGAGGAGCACCGCGCCGACAGCCGTCGCTAGTGACCAGCATGGCGCTACTCGAGCGGTTCACCATTTACGAGACGCCGTCCATGTACTACGTGGTGTGCTCGGACCGCCACTACTCGCGCTTTCGGCTGCTGGAGTTGAATCGTCTAGTTGAACAGCCGTCAAACTTGGGGGAGGTTCTCGCGGAGGATGTGAAACTCTACACGTGGGAGGACATGGAGGCCAAGTTGCAGAGCATTGCTGAAGCGACACGAGCGAACGGGCTTGGCGTTCTGACACGAGCATTCACTGCTGTTGCCATGGTTGGCTGCATTCGCTTCCTTCGAGGGTACTACTTCACGTTTGTGACGCAGCGCCGGAAGATCGGGTTTATCGGTGGGAACTCGATTTACGGGATATCGGCGACGCAGCAGCTCCATGTGTGTCGGGCAGAGAAGGACAACATGGCAGTTGCGTGGATCAACCGCTGGCTCAATCCCAACCCCGAGGAGGAAGCAGAGAAGCGGTACTTGGGGCTCTTCCACTTCCTCGATTTGACCAAGGACTTCTTTTTCAGCTACTCGTACGATACGACGCACACGCTCCAACACAATATGACTACTGAGCACTCCGAGCCGTCGGAGATGTTTACTTGGAATTCGTACCTAACAAGCGAGCTCAAGACTTGTCTGAGCAATGGAGCCGTGAAGGACTTGGTGATCCCGTTGGTCTTGGGATGCTATGAACAGCGAAAGTGCTCGATATTTGGTCGGCTCATTAGCATCAGCCTGTTGGCTCGTCGATCTCGACACTTCGCTGGCACCCGATATCTCAAACGGGGTGTGGCCGACACGGGCATGGTGGCGAATGACGTCGAGCTGGAACAAATCATTGAGGATGAGAACATGGGACCGGGTAAATTCAGCTCCTATGTGCAACATCGAGGTTCGATCCCTGTGTTTTGGACGCAAGAGACTTCGGCGACTTTGCCCAAGCCCCCGATCGTGTTGAATCGTGTCGACCCTACATACACCGCGACGCAGAAGCACTTCGGGGATCTCTTCTCGCGTTATGGGTCTCCGATTGTTGCTCTCAATTTGGTGAAGCACAATGAGAAAAAGGAGCGCGAGGTGATTGTCGGCAACGAGTACATGAACTCTGTCGAGTACATCAACAACTTCATGCCGCCGGAACATCGAGTGCGGTACATTGCGCTGGATTACTCTCGGTTATCAGGACCGAAGCAAAAGGGGGTAAACGTACTCCACTCGCTTGACAAAGTGGCGGTGTGGGCGTTGGCTCAGACGGGCTTCTTTTGCAGCGCACCCAAAAGAAAAATGAACCGGAGTGCCCACGCGAACTCTGACTCGTCTCATATTTCAATGGAAGCGAATGATGTCGGCGTTGGGCAACAGTCGGCAGCGGAAGTGCCATTCTCTCCAGCGATTTCAAAGAACTCGGGCGAGTGGCTCGAACAGCGTGGAGTGCTGCGGACGAACTGCATCGATTGTCTCGATCGCACGAACGTGAGCCAGTTTAGTGTCGGCATGCGAGCGCTGGGGCAGCAGCTCTATGTAATGGGTATCCGCAACACGCCACTACTGGAGAGCAGATCGCAGTTGGTGATGGTGCTGATGAAGTTGTATTCGCTCGTGGGGGATGCCATTTCGATGCAGTATGGCGGGTCTGAGGCGCACAAGAACGTGAAGAACAGCACTGCTCGCGAGAATGTTAAGCATCGCGAACTGTTGACTTCCATTCGGCGCTATTACAGCAATTCGTTCACGGACACGGCCAAGCAAGATGCGATCAACATCTTCTTGGGGCACTTCGTTCCGAAAGACGGCGAGCCTCCGCTTTGGGAGCTGGACTCGGACTACTACTTGCACAACTTTGAGGTTCGGAATGGGAAGTTCGCCGTGGAGAAAGTGCGCAATTACCTGGAGTTCCATGCGGAGAGCAAGCGCAAGGTCTTTGGCGAAGATTATGGAATGCCGTTGCAGTTATCGTGCTGCTTGCCTCCATTGACAATGGAAGATGACGAAGGAGAGTACATTGATGAAGAGTTTGAAGTCGATCGGGAGGTGGTTCTGAAGCGGGATCGAGAGAAGCGCGATGAATACATTCAAGAGTGCCGTCGGGTTATGGGCGAGTGGTGGAGGGAGCCCATTCAGTCGTTTGATCGGCAGAGATCTGTGTTGCCAGCTCACGGCTCCGATAGTCATGACAAGATCGAGAATGCAGCAGCTGGTGCTGCAGCTGATCAGCAGTCGAATGCTGATTTAGCATCCCCGTCCACGCCTGGGGAACGTGGCAAGCTGAAAGGGCTCGGTCCGCTCTACTCCGACGAGTTTTTGCATATGTATCATCCGGAAGAGATCACTAACTTCGATAAGGTGCTGGGGTACAAGTTCATGGCGCCGATTGAACTCTCTGACGAGGCGGACAGAGGATCAAAGCGCCGGACGGACAGTGCCGTTGTTGCACATTTAACGTCAGCGCCGTCGTCATCGTCGATTTCAACACTGGCGCGCGTTGATGAGGACAGTATGTCCGAGCTCGACCCTCCTATGTCACGCTCTCTTGCTGACAAAACGGCGACACGTTCTCATCGAAGTATGAGTGCTCCTGACTTCGCTGATGATCTGGAGCGAACTGATATGGTACGAAAGAGTCGAGACAGTTCTCACGAGTTCAAGGGCATAGAGTCGGAGGAGTTTTTGAGCATCAGCGGAATCGACTCGAGACGAGTGAGTCGCGCCGCAATTGCAGCAAATAACTACAACAATCGGGTTCACGGGAATGCGGCTTCAAAGTTGGGAGGGTTCCGCAAAGAAGACTCGAACAGTGTCGAGAAATATGTGCAGATCCGAAGGTACGATATTGTTTAGTTGGGCCATGAGAGAGTTCGCTGACATTGGTGGGGGTTCGGTGCCTTCCACAGCCACAAGAAATTCATCGGCGACTGCACGCCTCCTCCGCCAGATTCCGTTTACGAGCGGTACGTGGTGTCGTCTTGCATATTCTATTCTATTTGTTTAATGCAATGCTCAATGTTGTGCGCTGTTTTCGCACTGTTGAACTGGCATAGATATATCCACTTGCACGAGACTCCCCAATTGTGGGAAACGGAGAACGAGAGCGTCAAGATCTACTTCGAGGCGTATTTGCGCGAGAACAACATCAGTCCGGACGACGTTCGCAGCCTTCGCGAAGCTCAGATTCGAGGTGGCGCTACCTTCAAAATCCAAACTGGGCCATACACAGGACTCGACCAGAATATCAAAGCTCGGGTGCTCGTTGCGAAGAAACTGAAAACGGATCCGGAGGATCGAAAGTACGTGCACCAGTCATTGACGCTACAGGACGAATACTGACGGCTGCCTGCACTTTTCACAGGGTGTTTGAGGACTCTGTTGACTACAAGAAGCTTGCTCGATCGACTGAAAGCTCTGTTCCGTCCGAAAGTCTGGAACTCTACAAGTCCTTTTTCGATGATGATTTACCGGAAGTGAAGCTGTATGGCGCCGCGGAGTCGAAACACCATGCGAAGATCCCCATATCCAAGTCGAAATCCACAACCGACATATCGGAAAAGCTCCGGAACTTGACGATTCGGCAGTTCCGCCAGAACGTTGGATTTATAAACCGTCAGTATCGCGACAACCAACTGATCTCGGTTGGACCGCTCTTCAAGATGGATGGCGGAAAAGATCGCGACTATATCTTATTCAACGGCGCCGCTGCGGATCAAGCCTTCGGCGAGGTGCTTCGGAACGAGACCTCGCTGTCGTTCTACAACAAGTAGATCGCAAGTCGGTTAATTTATGTTGGCAGGGTCAGTACATGCCATTGTTGCGGAGTATTGGCAATGCAGTAATCGATGCGTTGGTTGGTAATTCTTGAAGGAGCCGACGACAACGGCTAACGTACTTGAAAACCTTACCTCACAGAACCGTCGTTGCCAAACAGAGGCGTTAGGATGATGCAGGTACCCATTGCTAGTCTGAGACACGCTCACCCCACAGCGGAGGAACGCGTTGAGCGCTGATTCAGCGCTCACTCGCCACAAAACTCGAGAACGTTGTCCAGAATGTACAGCGCCGACTTTGGTTAGCAAAGGTCGTGCATCGTAGCGAGCGCAATGCGTGATTCGTACCCTCAGGCGGAAGCGAACGGCATGTTCCTATGCGAGGATCACCACTGCGATCTAGGCGAGTTCAACCACAATTGATGGTGTTGGTTGATGTGCGTGCATCGACGCGATCACAGCAACAATCGAAAAGCTTGACTCGGTGAGCACTTCCAAGAGCTTGTGCTATGGTGGTCGAGTGGCTCTCGTTGCAGACGACGAACGCAGTGATAATGAGTGACGCCAGCATGAACTTGCTGCAGCAACCAAGGGACGAGCTCACCTGTAGCACGAGCATTCACTCCAATCACAATATGTGCAACGCGAACGCATTTGTCAATGCATGGCGTGGCAGCTCGGTAGACAGTCGGACCACCATGACGCCGAGTCGTGGGAAGTGCTCAATGTGGAGCGCGGTTGCATTTTATCATACTCCCATTGTATCCCCTCCCATTAGTGGATGCGTTCAGTGTGCTAGGTGACCTTGATCGGCACCGGCATGTGCGCTACTCACACGATTGTTTCGTTTTTCGAAGGTTCGATCGAGGATGCACTTTCATATTTTCACGAGCATCTGGCTTGGCCGCGTCATTGATCGAGGCCTTGCTGACTCTTTACTGGAAAGCGGTCATCATCTCTGCCAAAGACATCGGCACGACGAGCCGCAGACGAATTCCGAGACAACAGACAAATCGGCATTGGAGCAATGGAGCTGTGAAATGGAGACAGGCCAAGCCACTAGGTTTTGCTCCAGCTCGGATATTTCTACATGAGTACTGTATGCAGCTTGGTTGCCTTCTGTGCTCAAGCAACTCGCCCAGAACAGTTCGCGAGTTCGTCGGGACGCTGGTGTGGCCGTGTGATCCTCAAGAACACCATGAGGTTCATGCATCGAACGTGTGCCGTTCCACTCGTCCTCCGTCCCTTCCAACACGATCAGGACCTGTTCATGACGCGGAGACCATGGTGAACATTCGAGTGCGATTTGAGCGGTGCATAGCGTCTCATCCAAATATTAGTGCGAGACTCACTGTTCTCTCGCTTGCGGTTCAGTATCCCGCCCCGACTCTTCCGACTGCTCTCTCGTTCGCGTCGGCTCCGACCATGCACCTACCGATTCGAGACCTTACCAGAGTCGAACTTGCCAGCGTGGCGCGCGGCAGACCCGCTGATTATGATGCTTGACGCCATTTCTCCCGTGTCTATAGCGCCGTCAACGCTGCGATACAACAGCTCATACGAACTCGGCCCAAATGTGGCTACAGTTCCGGTTGTCCAGATTGACCCCGAGTTGATCGCGTACTCAAACCGCCAGATCAAGAACCTGATCCTCGTGCTACTGGGGAGCTATGCGCTCACCTGCGCTCTTTGCGGCGGGCTCATCGGATATCTGCGCTACAATCGCCATGTCGCTCACAAGGGCGACTCCGGCGCAGCGCGCAAGATCTTGTTGCCGTCGTTCGAGCCGCTGTTGTGGGTACTCCTGACAGCGACGGGCGGGTATGCGCTGTTTCTCATCGGAGCGCAGATCGCGAACTACTTCGTCTCGAGCATCTACTCGGTTCATACAGAGAGTCTGAACGCCGGTCGCGCGTTCGTCGTCATGTTCGTCGCCGTCTTCATGCTGCAGAAGAGCTTGTCGCTCCCGGCACTCGCACGCACAGCCGGGTTGTCGTTCCTGCTGGCCGCGTACCCGATCCCAATCGTATATTTCACGGCCTCCACTCCTGATCTCGAGCACTTCACGCGCAGCTACTGGGCCATGTCGTTTGCTCACGGAACTCTCGTATTGCTGTACTTCTACATAGCAGTTCGTCCGCCAAGTCGAGCGAGCAAGCGGTCGCTGCGAGAGTACTGCGTGTTCGGCGTCGGCTACCAAGTCCTAGATTTTGCCTACCTGACGGCATTCTACCACTGGCATGTACGGTTGGGGTTCATGCTCGCGTACGTGCACGTGCTGTGGGGTGCCCTCTGCCCTCTCTTCGTCTGGCGCGTGCTCAAGGCGGACACGGAGCACTGGCGAGGCCTTGGACAGCGCGCGTGTGCGCTCCAATCACTGTTTCGCCGTGCCAACGTCCACGAACGGGTGTCAGCTCAAGGCCTTCATGTGCTGATCGAGCTGCACCGGCGAAACATCATTGACTTCGCGTATCTTCGGCTACACCAGCGAATTGGCGTCGGGTCGACGGCAACGGTGTACTGTGGACTCCTGCGCTCCAAGACGCCAGTCGCAATCAAGGTGTACACTCCTGCGAGCGTGACGGAAGACACGGTGGCCGCGTTCTCTCATGAGGCGGCTCTATGTGGAGCGCTTCACCACCCGAACATCGTCACATTCCTTGGGATGTGCGTGTCGCCGCCGACCATCTGTCTCGTGTCGGAGCTGTGTGTGGGCAATCTGGACGCGGTGACGCGAGCAGCAGCGAACCGGAGTAGCCCCGAGTCGTCGTCAACTCGGCAGCAGTTCCTGATTGATCTCGGGTATATGATCGATGCAGCGCGCGCAGTCGAGTACTTGCACAGTTTCTCACCTGCGTTCGTGCACCGCGACATCAAACCAGGCAATTTCCTGGTTGACACCAAGGGAAACGTCAAGTTGACGGATTTTGGAGACTCGCGCAGTCTACCCAAGTCCAACATCGAGTGGGAGTCCAAGAGTGCGGCAAGCAATGAACACGCGAACTTTAGGAGCAGCGGCAATGACAAGTTGACTGGTCCACCACAGCCTGCGGGGTCGATGATCGCGTCCCCGATGACTTCGACGGCGACTCCATCCAGTGATCAAAGTTATCTGGAATTGACATCCAGCGAACTGGTCCTTTCGATACATTCCCAGTCAACCGCCCCGCCGCTCTCGGTAGCGAGAAAGACGACAACGACGCCTCAGATGACGGTGACTGGCACTGTCGACTATATGGCGCCGGAGATTATTAGCGGGAAGGCTGGCGTCGCGTCCTACGCCGAAGCTGCAGATGTGTATGCGCTGGCCATCACCATGTGGGACGTGCTGAACCCCGGCATCGAGAAGTATCCGAGTTCAAACAGCAACCACCTGCGCATCTTCGAGACGGTCATGGCAGGCTCCCGGCCAGTACTCGACGAATCAATCCATCCAAGTCTTCGCGCGTTGATCGGGGCAGCTTGGAGCGACGAACCAGGCAGCCGACCGACGGCCGCAATGGTAGTGCGAGTTCTCGAGTCAATCCAGGAAGAAGTGAGCTCTACGTTCGCACTTGAGCTGTGCGAGAAGCTGGACCAAGACTCGGTGATACTCCGTACAGACAATGCGCTGGTCAAGAGCTTCTCAAGCGGCCGCATGGCGCAAAAGATGCAGGAGTTGTCGGCTGCTTCATCCATTGGCGAGAGTGTGCGGCTGGGCAACATGCTCATGAACGCGGGCTTCTTGCATCACATCAAGCATATGCGGCCGTTCGATGTTGGCGATGACATGTTCTTCTTCGATATTGATAGCATTCAGACGTGTGAGCCAGTCGCCATGCTCGAGTTGTGTGATGGTCGTATCCGAGATGATGCCGTAGATGCAACAAGTGCCGAACCAACAGGAGCTGTTCTGCTGTTCCAATCTCGACAACGAGGGTCACAGGCATCACCGCTCGGACGCTCGATCCATCGTCGACTGTTGTTGAGCAAGCAATCTCACGAGAACGTGCTTGAAAATGCCGACAGTGTGGATGAGGATGGCAGCACGATCTCGAACTCTGCGATGGAGTGTGGAAGTGACAACGGGAGTACGAGCAGCCGCCGTGGCCACAGCCTCAAGAAATGCGAGTGTCGCCTGCTTGGCCAGCGTGAGGGAACCCGGAAGTCGACGCGGCGTGGCCGCCACCGCTTGCGTCCAAAGCACCGCGCGATACCCGAAGAGGAGGCGGCGCTCACGGCCAACCTGCTGGAAGATGATGAACGTCACCTATCAGGTAGCCACGTGTCTAATGGACTGCATAGCCGCGACAACAGCGTGTTCGATGGCTTTGATGCGTGCAGCTCAAGTGCGCCGGCTTTGCCGGTGTAGGTATGGCCAGCATCTCGGTGGCAGACGAATTGGCATCAGTCAAAATGGAGCGAGCAACAAAGGGTGTTGACACCCCTGCACAATTGCACAGAAAAGAACGTGCAAGTGAGCATTGAGTGAGATAGGAGTGGCCTTCGTGTTGGTATGTTTTGTAATGGGATTGAATTTGTTCAAACGTTCATGGGTTTTCGTTTCAGGATCACAGTCCTCGAGGTTCAATAATCACAACTTGAGCTGAAGATTCGGGTGCAGATCCTGGAACACGGAGCGCACGTAGTCTTCCAACACGTCAAAGCAGTCGGTGACCTGGAGTTCCTGCAGCGGCGACCGCGGTGGCTCGAGCAACTGGTATGCGAACGTGACGAGCAGCTCGGTGGTGAGCCAGCCGCACCACGAAAAGTGCAGCGTCTTCAGGTTCCGCCAACATGCGAGGTGCTGCAGCAGCTCTGATCCGTTCTCGCCCGCTGCCGTGTCGAAGCAGTCGATCACCTTGAGGTCCGCGAGGTACGGGTGCTCGGCCCCCAGCTTGGTGACGAACTGGAGCGATAGTCCCGAGCACGAAATGAGGCAGAGCGACTGCAGCCGCGCCTCGTCTTGGGTCTCGACGAGCTCCACTTCGTCCACATCGAGCTCTTCCCACGACTCGGCCTCGTACTGAGTCAATGGGCCACCGAGCTGCCACGCCATACGCTGATGGTCGAGCTCGCCTTGCTCGAACAACGGCTCGAGCGATTTCTCGTGCCGCACAAAGCCGAGCGTGAGCTGGTCTGTCGGTTGCTGCAGCAGCAAGTTCACGTTCGCATCGTTCATGGTTTTGAAGGCTGTCGTCAGCTCCGACAGTCGTGAAACCATCCACGGCTCGAACATCCGGAAGAACTCTTGCGTGAATGGGCACGACGGATCGAACAGATCAAACGACTTGGCTATCTCATAGATGCACCTGCATCAAACAGCAACCATCAATGAACCAACCTCATCCATATCACAGCGAGCGAATAGCGTGGGCAGTACCTCTCCTGCAGCGATGAGAACACCTGGCCTGTCGAGGCCGTCGTCTGCTCCAGCGCCGAGGCGATAGCAGTGGCGCCGCGTAGTTTGAGCCGCTCCATCTGGTCGTCCTTGAGGCGCGCGTTGGTCCACGCGGCGAGCACGTCTAGGCGCGGCCTATTACGTTTGAACGCGCGCACTTTAGCCTCCTCGCGCCGCTGCTGTTCGGCCAGTTTGCGCTGTGCTTGCCTCGCTTGCGTCGACTTGGCCGTGAACTTGGCGGCCTCCTGCTGCCATCGCCGGTGCAGCACAAACCTGCGAGCGGGGGTGCACATATTAGACGCAGTCAGTAAGTCGATGCTCTTGAAGAGAGTGTCTGGGAATGCCTGGGCCACGAACCGCTCCATCTTGGACGAGAAGCCGCCGCATTGCCGTCCCTTGCGGTTCCGCCCCATGTGACCCGATCGATTGATAGTGCTGGGTTGAATGATGCTGATCTCGCAATCATCAAATGCGCTTCGTACCATAATAGTCGGGGTATTTGCTGTGAGAGTAATATGTGACGTGTGCAGCAACTCTGTCAACCTTGCTTGGAGCGATGCGGAGAGGACATCGCCTTCGACATGGTGATGCCGAGGGTGGCAGACCCCCTTCACCAAAGAGGAATCAAAACCCAACGCAGGATCCTTGCGTTCGAGAGATACAGAGGTCAGTTGGACATGCAACAGTGCGCTTCGCAATCGAGTTCGCAGAGAGTGTTCTATCAATCAATCTAACCCCCAGCAACTTTTCAACCCCCAGCAACCTTCTACCCCCAGCAACCATTTCACAAGCGCGTCCGTCCGTCCGTCCGTCCGTCCAGAAATCGTATACGATAAACTATGCATTTTGTCCTTCACACGGCAAGCATCACGCTCAATTTTTACGCACTGCTATTGGTCAGAAATGAAAAAAGAGGGTTTGATTGGACAAAATACTGCTTCAATGTCAAGCACCGCCGCTTCACAGCCAAACGACATCGGCACTGATGGAGACCGGCAGTATATGTATATATATGTATATGAGCAGCACGTTTGTTTGACGGCACGGAGGGACATGGTGGATGTGCCGTCGAACGTGCTGTAGATAGATGCCGAGCGCAATCTTCTGGCAAAAGATGCATATACAAGCTGCGCAGGAACCGATGGATTCAGTAAATGGTGTGCGGTATATATATATTGGGAGGTCCGAGGCGAATGGAGAGACGACTGACTGAAGAAGCGCACACAGGCCACGACGAGGTCGAGCGCCACGGTGGCGACGATGGACAGCACGGCCTGAGTGAGT
>JAADXC010000738.1:0-11756 GCA_023336425.1 Phytopythium cucurbitacearum (nom. inval.) | reverse complement strand
TGCTGAAGTTTTGCCTAACTCAACAGCAAGTTGATGAATTGAACGTCGTGAGGTGTCGAGCTGTTCCGACGGGTGCGAGCGCACGTCGTACTGCATGAATGGCTTGCTTGCTCGCTCGCCTGTCAGTCCTACCCGAGTCTGACTAAAGTAAAGCCTAAGCCCTAAACCCTAGCCTTTATTTTTGTTTGGAACCTTATTAAGCCTAAACTCCTCTGCAGCCCTCAGAGCCAACTCGACATACGTGCTCGCAGGATGCGCCGGTGACCTCTGAATGGCCATGCACTACTGAACGATGCTCACCCATCTACCCATGACGCCTGAGTGCAGGACGTCCCGTTGAAGTGGTGCTGTTCATGGTCGTCAAACGACACGGCAGCTCAGAATCAGCGGCGGTTCACTCAAGTTCTCAGAGAACGCTCAGATACATCAGAATCTGAACTGATAATTGTCTGATCCAAGAGCAGTTTCAAATATGACATTAGATAGGTACATGACGAAGGACGATTTGCTGTTGCTGTAAGGTACAATCTTGAAGGGCTGTGAAATCCCACCCCCCTTCCTTTCATCGGCACACTCCAAGATGGCGTCGAAACCCAAACGGCGCCGAGATAAGAGCCCAAGGAGCGTCAGGAAGAGAAAACGTCGGCGCTCGCGTCCTGGCGGCCCGCAGGCCACGCAGCAGGAGACCACCGCAGATGAGAGAGGCCTGGTGCACCCCCGCGAGTGGTTCGCTCGCGAGGTAGCACAAGACCTATGGATCCCAGAGGAGACATTGCAGGTAGTCACGAAGCCTAACTTTCAGCGAGGCGTCCCCCGTATAGAGCGACCGCGCGTGCCAGCGGATCAGCGTCTCGTGGAACCGTTGCTCACATCCTGGTTCGACGTGAGCAACTACATCGACCATTGTCGCTCTATACCGTGGAGGACCGAGCGGATGCCGACACCGTCGCTACCTGACGAGCAGCACCCCTCTACAGAGACACATGAGCTACCAGAACATCTGCGTTCCGTAGGGGGATTGAACGAAGAAGACCTGTGCCAGGCCAAGTCCGTCAAGCTTATCAACAGTGTGTACAAGCTTCGCTTGTACCCTACTACGTGCCAACGGTCCAAGCTAGAGCAAATGTTCGCGACCAACAGAGCGGTCTACAACCAGCTGGTTGCACGTTCCCGAGAGGATTGCGCTGACGGACTGATTCAGCAGGACAAAGGAAACAGAACCAAATTGATGACGATATGCGAGATTGGCCGAAAGTATCGGCTCATATCACAAGCACAAACAATGGCCACCTTCTTCCGCAAGAAGAAGATGCTGCAGCGCCACCTTGAGGTGAACGACGACGTTCGTGACTCTGCCTACAGAGACTTCCTTACGGCCGTCAAGTCATCGCGAGCGCTATTCTTCGCGCGGCGACAGCAGAACAAGCCAACAGCATTTCCGGAGTTACGATTCAAATCAAAGTTTGCCAAGTCCAACTCAATTGAGGTGCGATCCAAACACATCAATTTTGTGCGCAAGAATGGGAAGGACTTGATGCGAATGCACCCCATGTATTTTGGCTTTGGAAAACATGGCGGAATTGAAATTCGCGAGCCACCTCCGGAGCTTATAAGCTCCATCCGACTCCTGCGCCTTCGGGAAGGCAAATACTACATAGCAGTTCCCAGACACGTCCAGTACCAACCGTCGATGGCGACTCGAGTGTGCTCTATCGACCCTGGGGTGAGACAATTCGCGACCATCTACGATCCTGATGGACGAACATTGAGCGTCAAAGATGCGTACTCCGTGCTCAAGAGACAGTTTGACGCCATCGATGAAATGAAGGTCAAGCTAGCATTGATGGACAACGCCAGCAAGGCCAAGCACAATGTGAAAACCAGACAGCGGAAGAAGATCAAGGGCAATGCAAAGACGAAGCTGCATCGCCAGCGGCATCGCCTGCGACGACGAATCAGATTCACTTATCGGCATGTGACGAGGATGGTCCGCGACCTGCACCACAAGCTCTCAAGTTGGCTAGCTAACAACTATGATCAAGTGCTTCTCCCAACATTTCAGACAGCAGACATGGCGCGAAAGTATGAGAAGAAGGCGGCCACGGACGTCGCCCCTGCGACTTCATCGGACGAAGTCCCGCAGCCGCCCGTCCGCGGACAAACCCAGAAGCAGCGGAAGATCACGAGCTCGACAGCCCGAGCAATGATGGCTCTGTCCCACTACAAGTTCAAGGAGCTGCTCAGGTATAAATTGGAACGCGTCGGCGGACGCCTCATTGAATGTGGAGAAGAGTACACGTCGAAGACGTGCTCAAGTTGTGGCGGGATCAAGATAAATCTTGGTGGGTGCCGCATCTACAGCTGTTCTGACTGCCACGCCGTGCTCGACCGAGATGTGAACGCGGCCAAGAACATCTTCCACAAGAACATGCTGATGCTACACTAGACACGCCCGTGTCAATCGGCGACGCCTTCGTCGAGGAGTCCTGTTAGCAATGCTAATGTTACAGGCCCAAGAGATCGTACCTGACGCTCGGTACTTTGGTATCCAGTGGTTAGTGCTAGGATCTTAATAGGTGAAGAAGACCATTTCCCCGCCGTGCTTGAGCAGCAGCAGATTGTCGAACACCCCAAATACCTCGGTCGATGGCTGGTGGATCGTGCACACAACTGTTCGATCAGTGTTTGCCACACGACGGACGCCATCCATCACGATCTTGGCCCCCCGCGCGTCCAGTCCGCTCGTCGGCTCGTCCAAGAACAGTACGCTCGGCTGCGCCGCGAGTTCCACTCCGATCGACAAACGCTTCATCTGCTCCACGGAAGTGCCGCGCACCATCTTATCGGCAATACTCATCAAATCGAGTAATTCCAGACACTCCTTGACCGTGTCGTGTTTGTGGCTGCCGGGATACTGGTGTCTTGGCGCAGAAAGCGCTGAACGTGAGGGCTTCGCGGATCGTCGTCGACTCAGAGTGCACGTCCATCTGTTCGCAGTACCCGGTCGCTCGGTGAATTGCCAGTTCGTTCGCTTCATACCCGTTCAAGAAGATCTTGCCTCGAATCTCTCTGCACGTCTTTCGATCGGCAATGACATCCATGAGAGTCGTCTTGCCAGCACCCGTTGATCCCATTAACGCCGTGAGCGTGCCAGGTCGAGCAAACCCGCTGACGGATTTCAACAATTGGAGTGATCCAGTCGGGTCTGTCGGTGATGGCACGGTGAACCACAAATCCTGGAACGCGATTGCCATCGGCGTGAATGCAGTCAACTGGCAGCCCGCATCCAGCTGCATAATCGTCTCTTGTCTCGCGCCGTTGCGTTTGGGTGTCTCAACTAGCTCATAGTCCTCATGGTTGTTGCCGTTGAGAGATGTCGACCGGCCAATTGTCCATTCAGAAGTCTCATAACGACAGTATTCCAGTGCAAGCGTCACAAGCAAGATAAAGATGACCAACATGAGCACGAGGAAGGCAACGCCGAACCCGACCCAACTCTTGTCACTTGGGATGCCGAACATGTCCAGATAATATTCGCCCATCGTGACTTCGAACTGCGTGCAGTAGTCAACGCCGCCGTATTGACATACGTCGAACGCAGCAGAGCGATATTGGCTGACAGCGAGAGCACGCGTAACCCAGCTCAAGGGACTGATCCAGTAGAACTCGATCAAATAGTCGGGAATCTGATTCTTGAGCACCGTGAAGCTCGCGAAGATGACGATGACAAGGGTCGAGAACGATGCGACGGGGTTCGCAATGTAGATGTTTGGCGCAATTGACGAGATGAAGAAGAACATCATGCCGAACAGGAGGTCGGTTAGCAACAGGAGGAGCAAAAAAACGATGTACGAGGTCGCTGACGATTCGAAGCCGCACATCCAATACACCAGTGAGTCAAATGCGACCGCTTCCGCCGCCGCGACAGGAACCTGGTTGATCGCCGTCGCCAATACATACGATGATGTGCGATAGAAGTTGGCGCCGCGCTGCTTGTAGAACACCTCGCGGTTCGCCATGAAGGTCGGGATCTGGAACATTTGGCCGAGCGCGATGAAGATGACTGACGAGAAGATCGTGCCAAACACCACTTGGACATTGGCAGGGTCGAACTGGTAGTACGTGCTGCCGTAAAACAATCCCATCAAAACTGTCATGACCGCTCGCCCAGCGATGAACGCCCTATCTCGCTGAGCCAGAAGCGCCTGCCGCACGAACACCGTCACCGTACTTGCCCAGATCGACTGATGGAACACCGGTGTCGGATCCATGTGAGTCTTAACGACCATTGCTAGTTCTTGGTCCAAAGGTTCATCGAGTTTAGCCAAGATGGCGCTGTGTTCGTTGGAGTTGCGGAACTGTTCCACCAAGGCGACACCAGTTTGGGGTTCTACCGACTTTTCCGCAGCGTATTGACCCTGTTGCTCGGTGCCAATATCCAAGAAAAAAGTCAGCGACGTCACGGCCAGGAGGACACTCAAGCCCGCGATTCGAAAAGTACTTGATCGCTTGCTGTGTCGGGCCGTAGTAGAGTACTTCTCCGTCGTTGAGCAGCATTACGTCGTCGAAGAGCATGAACACCTCTGGGGTCGGCTGCAGCAGTGCGATTACGATGGTCTTGTGAAGCGTCTTAGCGATACTGCGCTGGGTATTTATGATGTCGAAGGTCATGGCGCTGTCCAGACCCGTGCTGACCTCGTCCATAAACGCCACATACTTCATGCCGAATTCCATCTCTCCCAAAGTAACTCGCTTTCGTTCGCCACCAAATACGCCCCGAAGCATGGCATCGCCCACGACCGTGTCCTGGCACTTTTGTAACCCGAGATGTTCCGTGATCACGCCAGGGTAGTGGCTGAACAACTCCTTGGCTGTTTCGAGCGCCACCGTATTCTCCTCAACGGCAACAGGTCTTCACCCCGATGGAGTAGCTCGCCGCCAGTGAACGCATGAGCGAACTCAAGTGTCTCCTTGACAGTGAGCGTCGGGAAGTGGTTGTCACTCTGGGGTACGTAGCTCACAAACTGCGGCAGCTTTTGAGTGAGGGCATGCCACTCGACTCCGTTGTACGTCATCTTGCCCTCGACCGTCACGTTCTTGGTGATCGGGAACCGCCCGCTCAGAAGCCTCATGAGAGATGACTTGCCCGAACCTGGCTGTCCGAGTACGAGTGTCATGGTGCCGGGACGAAACACGCCACTCACGTTCTTGAGGATCTGCTTCTTGACAACGGTCGTGCGGGCCGGAATGAAGGACTTCTTGAGCACGTTCGGGATGGTGGGCAGCTCGAACACGTCCTCATTAAGCACATTGACGTCGGCTGAGACGGAGATGTTGTCGAACCGCACTTCCATCTTCGGGAGGGACCTGGCGAGCGCAGCCTCGAATGTGGAGGCCAGGTGCTGGTGAAGAGCTTGTGGGGCAAGGCTTGCGAACCCCTTCCCGGACGAGGGATCCAGCATCTCCTGGCCATGGTCCATGGCGATGAGCAGTGGAGTTAATCCTGTTAGCGAGAGCTTGAGTGGTGCAAGTAGGGAGCAGGCACCTAACAAATTGGAAAGTGAATGCCACCCCGGGGCTCTCTCTGTTGGCCAAGCACCACAGCAATAACGTTGTTTGGTGGAGCCACGCGCCACGGCCAATAGCTCGCTGCACTCGCCAGCGCCACGGACATGATTATTCCGATCGCAGATGTCCCCGCCCGCTCGATTATTCTGAGGCGATCGCTGTCGAGCATGGATCTACGCACCGACCATCGCAAGTCGTCCATGCGTGGTGGCACCAATCAACGGCAACATTCAGACCAATCACGACACGATTACGTACGAGCTGAGCACTTCAACCTTCTCTCCGTAGCCAATCAGACGCGACAATTGTGATGAAAAATCATTTTGATTGGACAATAACTTGCTGCTGTTTATTCGCCCTTGCGGACAGGAATAATCGAACCTCTCAGAAACAGTCGGCATGAATAGCAAAATTGCATATATAGACAAATGGAGTGATGGTTGTTTATTCTTTGCTAAGGATACGGTCACACCAGACAGAGTAACGCTCGCGACATAACACTAATTTAAGAGTGGTGTTAATGAATGCATCGAGAGTATCTCTATATTTTTGCATCATTGTCATTCTAATTTGTATAATAATTGATATTATATGTATAATAAAAGGGGTATTGAGCATTTTCGTCAACGAGACTCAAGACAACCACACTGGCACTAGCGCAGCATGTCCAGCGTCGTGCTGCCACAGCTGACCGACACGGACGCCGCCGTCCTCGCCGATGTGATCGCATTCCTGGATGATGTCGAGATCGGGGCGACGGCCGACTGGGCGAGCGATCCCCCGTTCTCTCCGGCCGACAGCAGCTGCGCGGAGACGATCGTCAAACCTGCTGCGCCGAAGCTGCGCGTCGAGCCGAAGCCACTGGTCGCCACTGGGAAGCGTCGACCTGGTCGCCCGCCGTCTCTTCGCCCGCACCAGTCGAAAGCCGACCCAAAGAATCGAGCGCGCGTGGAGAAGTACTGGCAGCAGAAGCGCGAGCTGCAGGCGCTGAAGGACGAGGTCGCAGTACTGACGGCCCAGGTGGACGAGCTGCAGAGCCGCGCGATCTCGGCCATGGAAGTCGAGGTTACGTCTGCTCTCTGCATCACGATCCGCTCGACGTACCGCGCCGCGTTCGCCAAAATGGCGTGGAAGCGGCGAGCAGGTCAGGAGCAGCAGGTCCGCCGCCACGCCGAGAAGGTCAATGCCGAGCTGCGCCAGCTGGTTCGCAAGCAAAAGCAGTGGGTCGACGACCTCAACGAATATATGCAGCATTCGCCTGCGATCCCAGCCAAGGTACTGTTGTCTGACGTTCGCCCGAGGGTGTCGCTGTGGTCTCTCACTGGAGTTGGTGGCTGCAATCAGACATTTGATGGGATGGAGGATGCGAGCGCGGATATATCTTCGGTGGTGCATAACGCGGATGATCGAGACAGTATCGAGGACGCTCGGATCGCCATTCTGCAGCGGGTCTACCAGGAGGCGTGGATACTGGCGAACATTGGTGCTGCGGTGAAGATTGAACAGCTGGATTGGAGCGGGTCGTCAGGGCCAGAAACTCACGTCATATCTCGGAACGAGTGGACTACCACGTTCACCATACCAGTCGGGAACCCGCGAAGTGTTGGCGACTTGTGGTGGAGCACGTATCAGCAATTGTGCAAGGCTCCCGACTCTGGAACGGTATCGTTGACGGTGTGTGACGGACTTTGCTTCGATTGTGTGCTTCCACTGGCGCTAACTGTATCGATTTGGTCTTATACCAGTTCCGCGACGGCGATGTCCCTCGCCTGGAAAAGAAGTCGGTATGGTCGGTACCGGATGAGGACCAACAAGCAGTTCACTTTACTGGTCTGACTGTGTTCGAGATCCACAATGACCAGACGAGTTGGATCCTCGCAGTCACGTTCGAGGTGTACGATAGCACTGGGGAAGCGCTGCTGTTTCGAGCGTCGGCCTGGACGGCTGCGACGCAGGCGGAAGCTTGCTCGACGCTGGTGCGAGCTCGCTACCGCATTCACGATATTGACTGCGCGAACGCGACCTTAGTCTCCCGCGCCGAGGTTCCTCGATCGAAAGGCATGGCCGATTGCTGTAACAACTGCCTTTGCTGCACGACCACGTGCTCGTGCAGCTTCGTGATTGATTCATGGGGAAGCAAAACCCGTCGTGAGGACCGCCTGATGCAGCAGCTGTTCTTGCAAGGGTAGTGACGACATACCATCCAGACAAGCAAGCCACCGAGGACACAATGATATCGACAGCACGAGCACTACTTCTAGCGACCTTTTATTTACCTTACGAATACGATTGCGTTTGGCCGCAGCTTTCCCCGTAGCAGTGGCTAGAACCACTCGCCGTCAAGTGCTGATGAGCATTGCGGGTTAAGCGTCAACAAGACCGAGTTCCCATGCCAGAACGTTCTCGACAGTGGCGAGCAAGCGGCTTCCACGTCCGTCATCGAACACCAAAGCGATATCCACTCCCGTCCAGCTGCCGATTTAGGTGTCCGACCACGACTTCTGATCGAGAACTTCCAGACTGTGGAACGACTTGCTCGGCAGTTGAAGTTGACAGTGGCTGTCTTTGAACAGTAGTCCCGTTAGTCATCACTCGATTGCATTTACACATTGACTGTGGTAGGTGGGGAAGTGCTTTTCGACTGTTTAATGCAACAGAACACGACAGAGCGCTTCGTCAGTTAGTCAGTCAGTCAGAAGGTTGCGGCCTGGCTCACGAGTAGGGATATCCCCATCCCCCCCCCCCCCATCCACGCTTCCTCGATGCTGCCACCGACGAGGATGACCCCGTGGAGCTCGGCGACTTGTTCGACGTTGTCGACGAGTGGAACGAGTTCGGATTTCTCCTGATCGACGAGCCTGACAGCACTGGTATTGCAGCACTTGCACTTACGCCAGCCTCGGCTTGCGACCAGAAGCAAAATCCTCTGGCCAATTCTGAGAGCTCGTCAAGATCCAACGAACACAAGACGCGAAATCGAATCCGTAACCCGGCCGCGGATGCTCGCCGTCGACTGAATTCCAAGGATGAAAAGGCGCGGCTGCGTCAGCAAGTCCAGGAGCTACAAGCCCAACTGGCGAGATTGCAACATGAGCACCGCACTAACGCTCCGAGTCTTCGTTTGCGGATCGTTGGATCTCTCGACACATCCTCCTGCGCATTAAGCGGGTAGAATGCGATGCGAGCACTTGATGAAGGTCAAATTGCAGTGAAGCTAGTATTTGCTGTGTATCTCTTTGCGTCCCGATCTGCGTTGCAGAGAGATTTGGTGAGTTTGAACATAGACCTTCATATGAAACGAACGTAGCCGGTCATCACCCATGTGTGTTGGACTTCACTTTGAGCAAGTTCACGTTGATGTATTACGGTACATGCGAGCAAGTCCCCTGTGCTGCTAATGCGCAGTGTACAACTGCTCTAGGCGGTTGCCAGCAAAAGCCTTGCAGCTTGGGGTTGCCCGGTCTGGCGGAGCAGAGCGCTCTGGAATTCAAGCTGGCGAACTTTCATGTGGCCGCTCAACAACTTCAGCGCACGAGACTGGAACTCATCGACGCCGTTTCCTTCATCAAGGCATCCACTGGGTCGCTTGACTGGCGTTGACACTCGATAACATGAACGCAGCACGGAACCGCCACTCTCCAGTGGACCAAGAAGTAGCCACCCGCATTCCAGAAACCGACCACGCCCAGACGGATCAAGCAGCGTCGATGCCCACACGTTCACCACCCTATTGGGCTGCTTGAACTGTTGCATGACAGAGACACCAGGAATCGTGACTGGCTCAACCGGGTCGCATAGCTCGACTTCGTACTGCAGCTCGATGGAGTGCTCCAGAAATCGACGTTGCTGTCACAGTACTCCCACAGGTCAGCGGCTATTCTGCCTATATCAGCAAACACACGAGAGCTGTCTTACCTTGAAACTGTGCAATACAGTCTCAATCACAGGCTTCTTTGTGCCCATCCATTCCGTGAGAATCGACGTCGCACGCTCGTGGTCGCACGTCAACCTCGTCTCGGTTACCAGTTCAATGCCTGGAGCTCCTCCCTCAACTTCGGTGAACACACGTGCCAAGCTCGAGGCAGCTCCGCTACTCGGCGGCAATGGCGACTTGAACACGGCGTCTGTTGTCGAATGAAGAGCGCGGACGATGGCTCGCACTTCATCAATGATAGTAGCTCCAAATGTGACTGCAGGCTGTACCGGTCGTTGGATCGGCTCAATCAAATGTACCGGCTCCTGCTGCATCAACACGAAAGAGTGAACTCACTGGCAACTGTTGCAGGTCCAACAACGCATTGCGCACCTGGTGGTCGATGTGTCTGCACAATACGCGACGGATATCGCTAATCTCCTTCAGCTGCTTGGTCATCTGCTTCTTGAGAACGCCGTTGAGCTCTTCAGCTTTCTTCCGCTCCATCGACGCTTTGACCGCCAAATCCAGTGACGATTGCTGGCACACCAGCATGTGGCCATCATCCCTGCTCCCGCTGTTCTCGCTTCTCTCGAGTTTCCGGAGCTCGCCGAGCCGCAGCTCGAGCTCCTCGCGTTCTCTCAGCAGCAGTTCTCGTTCGCGCTTCTTGCGCTCTCTCCGTCGAATATCTATCATCGGGTTGCGCCGGCGCTTTTTCACTTTCGCTGATTGCAATGCTGTCGTGTCTGATGTTGACAAACATCCATCGTCGTTCACGCGGGCGTCGACCTTCGCTGAGCCCTCGCTCGCCCCGAACTCGAACTCGTCGAGGAACGCGAGCGCGTCAGCGACCACAGCACTCGCGTCGTCGTCGTGCCCCAAGAAGCTCATCGCGCACGCGCAAGCGACAGTTCTCACTGAGCACAGGCTTTCTCTCTGCTCTCCCAACCCCACATGTTCTCTCTATGTTCTAAAATACTGGTTCGATTTGCTGAATCACAACCTCAATATCGAGCTATTATTTCAGAATGTACAAAGTATATTTTGTTTTGTAACTGAGCACTTGAGATTTGCGACGATATATTGCGCCATTCAATATTTTTGGCGGATAGCTTAGTTTATTTCGTGATTAAAATCCATAATGTGACAAGTTAGCGACGAATTGTGCTTAGTTCTGTTCTCCGCCAGTTGAAGACGCTCAGCACACATTAGCGAGCCATCACCTCCATCATGTTCTAGTTGCGACAGCGGAATACCCTGGTCTGTGTCGTCATGTCCATCTCTTCGACAAATGCAATCTTGTCGCCTTGCGTCAGCCGCGTCGGGATTGGCGAGAAACGCGCGTGTCTTGCGGTGCGAGTTGTCGAACTACTAAATCTGCACTGTTGCGGATTGCTGGTTCTAGTGCTGTTTTACCCAGATAGATAGAGTGTTTTTTTTTATATGTGCAGGCTATTGTCCGAGGTTTTTCAACTGGAGGAAGGTATGGGACTGGGTTTACCCCACGCCATGCATGTGACGGTTGGAGGTGCGGATCCTGCACAGGCATCACTTCCCGTTTTCCACAATGAGAGGCAAGCGCAAACGGGTGAAGACCACGACTGAGAAGGCACGCTCCAATCAAAAACGCCGTGCCGCCGGCATGCCGGACGAGCTCGACGAGATCGATGAGGCCGACGAGACCGACGAGGGCGAACAGTACGAAGAGCGCGACTTTGCCGACGGTCCCGACGATTTTGAAGATCCCGAAGTGCCAGATGAAGAACACGGCAGGACTGAGTATTTTACTGTGAAATGCTCGTTGAGGTCGATCTGCAATGATACCTCAAAAGCTTTGCCTTGGGATACAATCATGAAGGATCTGAACAAGTCAACAAAGGAAGCGCACGTTCTGGCCAACATGCATATCATTCGGCTCCTGGAAACCCATCGTCCAATCCCGATTCTGGAAAAGAACTTCTTCATGAGGTGCCTATCAGCTGTCTGCACGAGTTTGAAGACTCGGAGGATGATTGACGATGAAGACTTGAGGCAGTCAATAGAGCTTTACCGGTCGTGGCGAGGCCAAGGCGTTCCGTATGCCAATGGGGGCTACGCTAGCGGGTGGCACCAGAATGAAAGCGTCGTGATGGCGACGAACACGTGTAATCATATTGTTGACAATTTTTACCACCGCCTCGAAAACTACGTCAAGCAGCGCTTTGGCTTGACGGGGACTCCGCGCTACGAAATGCTCAGGGACATTCTGGCTCCAGCCTACGAGGGCAGCGACGCT
>JAADXC010000737.1:0-11759 GCA_023336425.1 Phytopythium cucurbitacearum (nom. inval.) | reverse complement strand
CCATCATCTTGGCCTCCGCGAGAAACGACTCGACCTGATGAATGTCTTTGCGAGCGTCGCTCAAAAGCACCTTGACGGCGACGCGCTGTTTGTTGAATGTTCCTACGTAGACCTCTCCAAATCCTCCTCGACTCAGTAGATCCTGTAGAATCACTTTCTCGCGAGGGATGCGCACCGCAATGATTTTGTCATCGTTCCACAGTCGGCTTGCCATCCACTGTTCATAGTCTCGTGTTTGGCGTCGGTTCCTCGACCAGTATATCCACACGACAGCGAGAAGAGCAATGACACTTCCGAGACCGATAGGAATCCACAGCAACTTATCGGATCCTGATGATTGATCTGATCCTGACGCCTTGTCGGATCCTGATGTCTTGTCGGATCCAGAAGAACTGTTGGATCCTGTTGGGCTCAACTGAGAAAGCCACATGTTAACCCATTCGCTTTCGTCTGGCTCACTCATGTTGTCCCAATGGTCGTTGCCGAAATCGCTTGACTTCGGCATACACGGGATGGTCACAAACCCGTACCCTCCGCTGAGTGGGCATTCACCGTAATCAGGTTCACTGTTGACTGGTGCGGTGTGTACCGAAAACACAAAATAGGACTCGTCTGCGTCGGTCCACCTGTGCTGCCGGGCGTATATCTCCGGTACGACGGATCTGTTGCCTCCCCTTGCCCACATCGTCATGTTAACGTCTGCATTGCTCTCAGTCACATCTACCATGCACTTCGCCGCCTTCAGCATTTGCGTCCCGTTGCATTGTGCATTGCTGTAGGCCATTTCACCGTTCAGCTGTCGGCAACTTTTAATCGTGCAGTTAACGTCCAAATACTCGTCGAGTGTCACCATCAGTGTTGCCATCGATCGCCGATTGAGTGTGGAGATTTCAATTGGTTCATTTGTATCGCTCAGCGCGTAACCCGTGTCCCACAGCACCGCACGCTGTATCATGCCAGGAAGGTCTTCAAACATCAGGTTGTAGCCCTTTAATCTGTCATTGACTCTCTTTGGGACGCTCACATTCACTTGATCGACAGTGTCTCCTTTTTGATGCCGAATGTACAGCTGCTGCGCAATGTCGGACGTGGTGCCGTCGGAGAAGTTAAACGACTCGTTCACCGCGAGGATCGCGTCGCTGCTGGAGCTGAGATGCCGGAGCATCATATCTGATCTTTGGTGTGTGATCACTGGGAGGTAGTTTGCGCTTCGTCGAGCGCGATTCTGCTCGGGTGTGCCTTACAGGTGTTCACTGGCAGATGAAGGCGACTCGGTGCGCTTCGACAATCAATCGGCTGGGTGGCTGGAGGTTTGGCGCGCAGTACACCTCAATTGCTGGAGACGCTTGATGTGGATCAATCACAACAAACAAATTGGACGCGTGGCGGGGGCTCTCGTACAAACCAGAGGCCAAATGTCGGTTAGCTGGGCGATCAAAGAATGAGTGCTCTGCTACCGCCTGCCCTTAGACTGTTCCCTCTCACTCTAGTTCCACTGCATTACGCGACAGAGAGCGAATGTATCCAACACTGCGCAGGAACGGAGTACTACCTGTGAGCTGGAAGGGCAGAAATCGAGTAGAAGTGGCGGTGTGAAACTGCTCGAGTACTGTTTTTAATTAGTCGTGTCCAAATTTCTGATCTGCAGAAATACAGAATTCATTTTCATTAGAATTCATTTTCATTAGAGATTTAAGTCGCTGAGAATCTCTCGATGACCCAACAAATGTCCCACGCGGCGACAACAGACTTGAGTGAGTGAGCGAGTGAGTGAGTGAGTGAGTGAGTGAGTGAGTGAGCTTCATTGAGGTACTTAAAAGATCTCTAATGGCTAGGTTGGAGGTCTAAGCCACCACCTAAGGGGGGAGGGGGATTATCCTACTCTCGAGGCGGATTCTCCGGGTCGAGATGCATAAGGATAGATCGCGTCCTGGTCGGCTTGGCGCTGGTCCACGTTTCTTGCCACTGCCGACCTAAGCCAATGCTGTACATCGTTGTGCAGGTGCTGATTCAGATCCGAGATGATTGGACGATTCTCGTGCGTAGACGTCTGCTGTGACAGGTGAGAGTCCATCGCAACGTTCGCCGCTTTGTCGGCCATCTTATTGTGTTCTCGGTAGTGATGCGACCAACTGCGTATGCCCATGGTATCAGCACACCTCCTCGCCTTCAGGTACAAGGCGACAACAGACTTGAATGGCTTCATGTGAAACATGACCTGACTCACACGTCATCCAATGCATCAAGAATTGGTTTGGAACTGTTCTTGTTGATCGCTCTCATCTGCCATCGCATTTTCCATTCAAAATTATGAGACCCTTTTCGAGGATGCAATTCTGAACACCACAAACTTTGTCGACATCACTGTGCATTTTGGCTTCAACGTGTTCCCATTTGTGACGTCAACAGGTGAGCTCCATTTCCCGCTCACATTTTTCAGTTCCTCGATGGATTTATCGTTCAAGCGCAGCATCTCCTTCATCGTGGCGGTCTCTTGGCCATTTGAACTTGGTGGAGGTAGCTCCGGGACAATTGTCAGCAATCATTTTGAGGAGTTGGACGGGCAATTCTGCAATTGTGTGGTGAAAACATTTGAAAACAGAACAGATTCGCGCGAACATCAAACTGCTCTGTGATGTAATTGATTGTTGTGCTTGGTTTGTGGGCGGTCTCGAGAATCCAGCCCTCGAATGCCACGCTGACGTGGTACATTTGCCCGCACCATCGACAACACTGGAAAAGGTCCATCGACTTCATCTCAGGCGTCAAGCAACTGGTTCAACTCGATGGCTCGCCCACCACCGCACATTTACATCGCGGCCACTTGACGCTCTCAGCATGCATGGATTGACTCACTGACTCACTGACTCACTGACTCACTGACTCACTGACTCACCGACTCACTACTAATAATTAGAGAATAAATACAGCGCAAGCGCGCTGTCTGCGGCGGTGATCGGATCCACCGACTAGCCCATCTCGTGGTACGGGTTCTCCTCGCTGTCCGCGTCGCCTTCGTCGGGTTCGCTCGATCTTGGGCTGTGCGTCTTCCCTTCCTCGTCGATCGCGTCGCACCGCACGCCATCCGTCTTGTCGCGCTGACCCACGACCTCCAGCAGCTCGATGTCGCTCACACCTTCCAGCAGCTCCACCACGCGCTGGGCACTCGGACGCGAGTCGGGGTCGCGCTGCAGGCACAGCTCGGCAATCTGCTTGATCCTTGGCGGACACGTGCCCGAGAAGTTCGGGTGCAAACACCCCGCCATGACGAGCTTCAGGATGTGGAACGGCTGCAGCGTCGACCCGCGCGTCGCCGTCTTGGCGTCGTAGTACGGCGCCGCGCCAGTGTCGAGCTCCGACAGCACGACGCCGAACGAGTAAATGTCCGACTTCTCCGAGTACACCGAGCCGTCGAGCACCTCGGGAGCCGTCCAGAACGGCGTGCCGACCCCCACCGTCATCGAGTGGTCTCCGTACGGACGACTGACGCCGAAGTCGATCACTTTCGCCTCATACTCCTCAGTCAGCAGCACGTTCTTGGCCTTGACGTCGCGGTGGATGAGCAGGGGCTTCCGCGCGTGAAGGTACGCGATCGCACGGGCGATGCCGACCGCCAGACCGTGCTTGTCGACGGCCCACGTCAACTTCTCCGAGTTCTTGCGGAGGTACGACTGCAGGTCGCCGTTCGGGAGGTACTCCATCACCATGCTCAGGTTCTCGAGGATGTTCCAGGCCACGCCGATGAACCGGAGGATGTTCGGGTGGTCGAGCGTCGCCGTCAGCTGGATCTCGTCCATGAAGATCTGCATGTCGTCGAACGTGTGCTTGCGGTTGCGCAGCAGCCGCTTGACCGCCACCACCTCGCCGTCGTACTCGCACAGCCAGACTTCGCCGAACGCACCCTTGGCGACCTCGCGGTCGAACACCAGGCGGTCCATCGGGATCCGCTTCTCTCTCAGCTGCGGGTCAGTGATGAGCGCGCGCACGAGGCCGCTCGAGCTCGACGGGTACCCGAAGCTCCACTGGATGGCGACCCCCGACTCGAGGAAGGCGGAGCTCTTGACTTGCACGGCCGGCCCGGCGTGGTCGTGGTCGGTGGGCGATCGGGGAGTCGTCGTGAGCCCGAACGTGTCCTTAGTCAGGGACCTCCGGCGGTGCCACCGGCAGTACATGTACAGCCCCGTGCAGAGCATGACGAAGGCGATGGCGATCGGCAGCAGCAGCAGCATGTTGAACGGCGGCGGCTGGTCCTCCTTGTACCGCTTGAGCCACGCGGTCGTGAGCGCTCCCTGCGCGGGGGACTCCCACCCGAGCGCCTCCGCCTCGTCCTCGGCATAGATCCCGCACGGGATGATGATCGACCCGTACTGGCTCCCGGACGTGCACGTGTCCCACGCGGGCTCGGCGTCGTTCGACATGGTGTGGATCGCGAACACGATGTAGTTCTGGAAGTAGACGTTGTCGTACCAGGCGTGGCGCACCATGTTGAGCTCCGGCGCGCCGTCCTCCGGGTCGCCCCCGGTCGCCCACATGGACGTGTGCCCGCCCTTCTTGCTCACCTGCTCGCTCGCGCAGTGCGACACGGACAGCATCATGGAGCCCGAGCACGTCTCGCTGCGGAACGTCTCGGTGCCGTCCGGGTCCGTGCAGTTCTTGGTCGTGCACCCGGCGCTCAGGTAGTCGTCGAGCGAGACGGCGATCTCGCCCATCGACACGCCCTGCACCGTGTACACCTTGATGAAGCTGTTCTCCGAGTCCAGCGTGTAGCCCGAGTCCCACAGCAGCGACCGCTGCAGCAGTCCCGGCAGCTCCTCGAACGTCAGGTCCTCGCTGGTTAGCCGCGCCTGCACCTCGGCGGGCAGGTCGGTCGTCACAAAGTCGTACTGCGCGACGCTCTTGCCGGCCTCGTAGAGCCTGTAGAACTGCTGCGCAAGGTCGGACGACGTGCCGTCGTACACGAAGGACTCGTCCACGGGCACCTCCGTGAGCGCGGCCGCCGAGCCGAGGCCCCCAGCCGCGAGCAGCGGCAGCCCGAGCCGGCGGAGCATGCTGACCTGTGGAGCGCGGTGAAGGATTCCTCCAGTGTGAGAGGTGGCTGGCGCCTCGGCCCGACGGATCGGGCGGGAACCCTCGCCGAGCGACAGACTTGTCCGGTGGGCGGCTTTGATTATGATGGCACCGCCACGGGGAGGCCGTCACGCGCGGGGCCGGAACCCGGTCTTGAGCGGCTTGGCCCGGCCAGACCCGGCGGCGAGCGCTTGGCTGTGCTGAGATGGAAGAGGACCACGGTGGCGAGCCTTCGGCCCTTCTCCCCGCCGCCCGGCTGGCTGTGCGGGAGACGCAGACGCACCCACTCTCGCCGGCCGCGCGGGCGAGCATGACGGCGGCGGCGAGCGCTGGTTCAAGTTACGTAGAGCCATGCAACGCAGGTCGCCACTCGGCGAAGGCAGCAAGCCGAGCGACGCGCATCTCCGGCGGCAGCGGCCGGTGTTCTCTCGAGCGACTCTGGCCCGGGCGAGTCCCACTCGCGCGGAGATGAGCGCGTTCGAGAGCGTTCGAGCGAGAGGCGGAACAAAGAGCCTCCCTCAATTAATATGTACTGGTTGTCGTATACAATACATATACAGTAAATTATGTAAATTACCATTTAAGAAAGAATAATGATGCGTATTTTTGAACTTTCTAACGCGCCGCTATGCGCGGGGCTGGCCGCTCGATCAGTTCGTGAGTCACCGGGCCGCACTGTGCATTTTCTCACTCGGCGTTCCATTTGAAAGCGAGATGGAAGTGGTGGGTGGATGGAGAGGGGAGCGCCTCGGCCTCCTCCGCCACCAGCAAGCCGATGCTCACCGCCTGGGCAAACTGAGAGAGCGATGGGGTCGTCCAGCACTCGAGAGAGCGAGAGCTTGGGTTGCTTGGGGCGACATTTGAAGCGCACCCAGATGAGGCGCCGAGACCGATGAGCTTTCTCGCTCCGGGTGCGAGACGCAGTGGCGCGCAGGAAAATGTACCCGCCATGCGACGCCCAACTTCAAGGAGAACGGCGAGCGGTGCCGCGCGCAATGTTGAAGGAGCGACACATAGCGTCAGCTGCGGCGTCGATCGACCCATCGAGATTGCTGGGCTTTCGCTCCGTCGTTGGCGGCCAAGGCCATCTTAACTTCGACTCACCTGTGCAAACAACTCACGCCTTCCAAATGTGCAGTACTGTAATCACCGCTGGGCAGTGTTGACGCGACCGGTTTGCGTGTTCATGTGGCGACGCCAACACCTCGGCAGACTGCATTCGGTCGCTTTCGGCATACGCCGCCAGCGGATCGCCGCCGAGTCGTCCTCAGCAGTGCTGGCAGAATTGTATACAGTAGCGGAGTCTGTTTCATTCCGAGAGTGTCCGCAGCCACGAGAAGAGTTGCTCGAGTTGACGCGGATGCGCTTCCAACTAACAGACTGAACCCCGTGTGCGTCGCCTGGCCGCCATAGACATCAACGCGCCGCTTAATCGTCACGATCACGAGGCTGTGGAGCTTTACATGGCTGGCTCGACGATGGAAACTAGAGTATCGCCTTGCTCTGATGGCGCTCGGAGCGGCAGGAGGCAACTCAGGCAGCTTTGAGACTTGTGTCTTGACGAGATTGCACATGCCAGCTGTGCCGACTAAAAATCCAGCTTAAAGGCATTATCAGCGCACAACCAGCGATTGCGAACACCAAGGACACGAAATGGAAGGCCGGCGCCATCGCTGTTGGCGTGAAGCCCGCGGCCGCGATTGACGAACGGACCGCTGGCGTTGCGCTGTCCGGCGACGGTCTCACCTGGCGACTGATATCCGGAGCACGGTCTCTGTGCAAGGAGTCGGAGGATTGTTTGGAGAGCTCCGATATTTCCGCCAATCATCTGGCTTTGATCACTGTTTAAGCCAATCGTAGAGTTGGTAGGTTCACTGTGGTGGCTGGAGGTTAGGCGTGTCGCCTGCCAATCCGCCGACCTTATGACAGCCGCCGAGCGCTCCGGTCAATGCAGCTCTGACTCCCTTCCCCGCCGCCCAGTCCGCCTCGCTGTCGATCATCGCATTAGCTCGAAGCGCCAGCGCGTTCCGAGCTCGCAATGGATATGGTGAGACCACAGGATGTCGCTCGATATTGATGTCGAACGCAACTCGAACTGACCTTGATCTTGATGCAGGCCGCGTGGCCCGCGCCGCCCGACCAGTGGCTGCGGCGACGCCTCGATACAGGACTCACGAGCGTCGTGAACGACGTCGTCTCCTCGATCGTCAACCCTGGCAACAGCAACAGCGGCGCGACCAACGGCGAGAGCAACGACAACGAGGGAACCACGACGCCGTCCAGCAACAGCAACACGAACACGAACACAAACACCAATAACAACAACAACAATCCCGCTTCGACCACCGCGGCGCCCGTTGCGACGACAGCCGCGCCAGAGTCACCGAGCGCGACGACTGAGGAATCGGCGACGAACACGAACGAGGATGAGACTTCGACATCGAACGCTGAGACGTCTAGAGAGGATTCGTACTCGAACGG
Organism: Phytopythium cucurbitacearum (nom. inval.); assembly: GCA_023336425.1. Classification (NCBI taxonomy): domain Eukaryota; phylum Oomycota; class Peronosporomycetes; order Pythiales; family Pythiaceae; genus Phytopythium; species Phytopythium cucurbitacearum (nom. inval.). The sequence goes on along the minus strand of JAADXC010000737.1, from coordinate 4,211 downwards.
CTACTACTCCGGCGAGAGCGACGGTGCGAGCGGCCAGCAATCGAACGATGACAGCGAGTACGACGGCAATCAGGGCCAAGAGGGTGAGGACGGTCGTACGTGCTGTTCAATTGCTATTGCTTGGAGGTGGAATCGTGCTGTAACGATGGATTCTTGCTGTGGTGCACAGACGGAGGCGGACTAAGTGTCACCAACATCGTGCTCGTCACGCTGGGATGCGTGGCGGTCGTGCTTGGTCTCGCGGGTCTGGCCTTCTGGCTCTATCGGCGCAGGAGGCGGCGCATGCGGCAGGACTCTCGCTACGACAAGCCGTCCAGCAAGTCGCCGTCTTCTCGCCGCCACTACGACACACCGACGACCGGCAGCGAGTCGACAGGCAACTTCACCGCCATGCCGATCAGCTCGAACAACTCCGACTTGTCGACGATGGGGAGAATCCAGGCCGGCATGTGGGACGACGCGGTGATAACGGCCGTGCGCATCCCATTCGAGAAGCTGACGAAGACTTCTCTGCTCAACCGCGGCGGATACGGCGAGGTCTACCGAGGCTCGTACCACGGCGAGGTCGTCGCCATCAAGATGCTGCTGCCGGAGACCAGGAAGGACGTCCGCCAGATCAACGCGTTCCTCACTGAGGTCAAGATGATGGCAGCGATGGAGCACGAGCGCGTCGTGCGCTTCATTGGCGTCGCGTGGGACTCGCTGTCCGATCTGTGCGCCGTCTCGGAGTTCATGGAGGGCGGCGACTTGCGCACGCTGCTCACGCGGTTCGAGGCGGAGGAGCGGCGGCCACGCGGGTTTGACCGTGACAAGGCGCGCATTGCTCTCCACGTCATGCACGCGCTGACATACCTGCACTCTCTCGACCCGATGGTGCTGCACCGCGACCTCAAGTCCAAGAACATTCTGCTCAATCACAACTTGGACGCTAAGATCACGGACTTTGGCGTCTCTCGCGAACAGAGCGACAAGACCATGACTGCCGGCGTGGGCACGTCGCTGTGGATGGCTCCAGAGGTCATGATGGGCGATCGATATGACGAGAAGGCCGACATGTTCTCGTTCGGCGTCGTATTGTCGGAACTCGACTCGCACCTGCTGCCGTACGCCATGGCCAAGGAGACCGACTCGGGCCGCAAGATTCCGGACACCGCGCTGCTGCAGATGGTGTCGCTGGGCCGGCTTCGCATTCAGCTGTCGCCGAACGCGCCGCAAGCTGTGGCCGAGCTGGCGTACGCGTGCGTGGACTTGGACCCGCAAAAGCGACCGACCGCCGGCGAGGCGCTGTACAAGCTGCAGCTGATTTTGAAGATGCACGAAGACTTCGTGCTGTGAGCTTGATGTTTGCTCGGAGGTTGCGTGTGTATTGGTGGTGATTTAATATCGAAACTGGGAAAGCTCAGGTGTCATGTAACCAAACTGCAATGAGATGAATAACGATCCGCTGATTGCGACCGATCGAAGAATGCATGATCGTGTTCGTAACGAACCCGCATGCCCGCCCGCGTTCATCCATTCACAGAACTCGGGGTCGTCAATGGTCGGCTGACTGGCTCGTCATGTTCGATGGTTGTGGGGGACAGGCTCTGTCCCGGCGTCAACCAGGCCGGGGCGGGACAGCGCGTTCTTTCGCTCCAGCGATATGTGACGACTGGATCGATGCGTCCAGATTTCAGCAGCGACCGCCCATCAGCAACCCACCGCAGCATCGTCGTCCGCCGCCAGCTCAAGCCGACTCATCCATTTGTACGTCTGATGGTGGAGGAACGTTCGCGCACACACGGTCACAGCGGATGGACGATTTTGCTGTTAGTGAGTGTGCAGCACCCCAGTGTGCACATGGTCGGTCCACGCCATGCTGACGCGTAGTTACTCACTTCAACGCTCCCGCTTCTCGAACACGCAGAAAGACACGGCGAAGAATCGAGCGAAGATCTTGAAGCCAGACCAAGCTGAAGCCGTTGGGTTGCCGGTGGGGACGGTCGCCATGGGGCTCTCGACAGCGTCGCGATCGCCGACTGCCGTTTCGGGCTAGCGCGCAGTTCAGTGCGCGCCGAACCCAGCGGCTCTCCATGCGATTCCAAGAAAAAAAGCGCTTCCCCCTCAGCCAGAGGCGCAGACGGCCGCCCCGCATTTGGAGATTCACACCGCCTGACCGAGAGCTCCCTCGCGCTCGAGCAGCATGCGGACGCGGACGCGCGCCGTCACGCCGGCTCCAGCCTCCAAACTCGCAGCAGCGGTCCCCTCCGACCTCCCCGACCTCGACACATTCGAGTTCAATGGCACCACGTCCGACATTGCTCTGCAGCTCTACCGTCGCTACGTCGCTGGCGACGAGATCGCCCAGCTCGAGCTGCTGGATGTTCCCGACCGCGTGGTCGCAAGGCTGGCGGATGCGGGCGTCGCCAGCTTCGACGACCTGCCGGGTCTCGTGCAGCGCGCCGTGCTGTGGGACACGGGGTTCGTCATCTCCCCCGACAACGCCCCCAAGCAGATCTGGACGCTCGACGATCGCGGCATGGCCGACATCGCCGTGCCGATCGACGACTTCTCGGCCGCCAAGTGCACGACACTCAACTGTTCGCAGCCGGACGGGTCGATGGCGCTCAACAGTCTCAAATGCAATGCGACACAAATCCTGTCGGTCGCGCGGTGCGTTGCCGAAGGCTACGATGGTAAAGACGCAGACCGAGCGTTCTGGGCGACTGGTGGTAATGCCACAATCATCCCGGAGCTGCGGCTCGTCGAACACTCGTGGACCGACGCCGATGGCTCCAACTTGGTGTACGCGGTGCACACGGCCGCCGCGGACGCCGAGGCGGAGTCCGGAGCCTGTTCGACGGACAACTACGGCTCGCTGGTCGTGCCGTGCTACCCCCTCGTAAAATTCACGGGCAGCAAGTCAGAGCCGCCACTAAGCAACTGGGTCACTGAATGGCTGAGCGACTTTCGCAAGGCTTCGCCCACGAAGACACCGTCCGCTCCATACGACACCAGCGGCTCGCTGCTCGTGGACGGCGCCAACTTCGCGTTCGACGGCACCAACTCGGACATCGCCAAGCAGCTGTACCTCCGTTCCCTGGATGATGGTTCGGCCCCCAACATCACGCTGGATGTTGTGCCGCAGCTGGTCGTCGACCGCCTCAAAGCGCTCGACCTCGAGTTCAGCGACTTGCCGGGGATCGCGCAGCGCGCGCTGTTGTGGGACACGGGGTTCGCGCTCACGCCGAACGGGTTGGCCAAGCAGATCTGGCTGCTGGGCGAGGACGTGACAATGGCGGATTTGGCCGTCTCCAAGCAAGAATTCTTGGATGTGGGATGCACGCCGCTGAACTGCACGCAACCCGACAGTTCGCCTTCCTACGCCAACGAATTCTGCAACGGCAAGCAGATGCTGCGCGCCGCCAAGTGTGTCATCGAGGAGCATGCGATGGAGGGCACGACCCACTTGGCGATGTGGTCCACGGGCGGTGACCCCACGATGGTTCCCGAGATCCGCCTCATCCAGCACAGCTGGTACGACAGCGGCTCGTCCTACTTGGTCTACGCTGTGCACACGCAGAACCAATTGGATGAGCCTTCGTACAGCGACTGTCCCAAGGGATACGGCTCACTCGTCGTGCCGTGCTACCCGAGCAACAATACAGAATTGGCGAATCAGCCCAAGACCGTGCCGAAGCCATCAGACTGGGTGAATGACTGGATGAAGCAGATCAAGGCGTCAATCAAAACTGACAGTGGCGGCAACAAGGTCGGCGGTCTCAGCCCTGGCGTCTGGGCGGCAATCGGCGGCGGAGTCATCCTGCTCATCATCTTCATCGCGATCGCCGTGTGTTTGATTCGAAGATGGAAGCGCAGCGACAAGCTGGACGATCACCACCATGGCATATACTCCGAGTACACTGCTAGCCAAGACATGCCGGAGTGCGGGCGATCAATGACCCAGTCGGTTCGGGACAACAGTGAAGACACTGAGCGGCGAACGGCCTCAACGGCAGGGGGCACATCGCGCCGGATGCCGACCGAGGCGTCCATGCGGGGGAGCCACTTCTCAAACTCGTTCGAAGCGAACGGCATCCTCAAGACGCTGCACGACGACCCGAACTTGGCGTCGAAGGTGCTCGCATACGACGCGCTGCATTTTACGCGCGAGCTGTCAAAGGGAGCATTCGGAGAAGTGTGGCTGTGCGAGTACGGCGATCGCCAAGTGG
>JAADXC010000736.1:0-11761 GCA_023336425.1 Phytopythium cucurbitacearum (nom. inval.) | reverse complement strand
GACTATGACGTGTGCGCGTGGTCTCAGGGCAATGAGGACGGCGAACCGACCGAGCTTGGCGCTGGCATCAAGGACCCGCTGTGCCAGTACTCGGAGAGCGACATCCACATCAACGAGGATGTGTCGTCAGCTACCAGCTCGGCGAGTGAGGCGAATTCGACTACAACGACTGACGAAGGTGACGACGTCTACACCATCCAGACCATTGCTCCATCTTCGTCGGGATCCAGTGTCGACGAAGGCAACGATGATGATGTCTACAGCATTCAGACTATTGCTCCGTCATCGTCAGGTGTTGAGGAAGGCAACGACGACGACGTCTACACCATCCAGACCATCGCTCCGTCCTCCTCAGGTGTTGAGGAGGGCGACGGCGACGATGTCTACACCATCCAGACCATCGCTCCGTCGTCGTCGGGGTCAGTCGCGAACGAAGGCGATGATGACGTCTACACCATCCAGACGATCGCTCCGTCGACGTCGGGGTCCACTGTGAATGAAGACGACGACGATGTCTACACCATCCAGACGATTGCCCCATCAGCGTCTGAGTCTGGCAACGAGGAAGGTGACGACGACGTCTACACCATCCAGACCATCGCCCCGTCGACCGAAGGCAACAACGACACCATGACAATTCAAACGATCGCTCCGGGATCCGAGGACGACGAATCGGCGAACGAGAACGACACGGCCACGCCTGCGGCTCCGGTTTCTACGCCGTCGTCTGCGACGTCCTCGGCGTGCAAGACCCGCATGCGCAAGTAGGCTAGTGGCTTCGGTCGGTGTGAGCAGTGAGTGAGTGAAGTGTGTTGTTGAAGACGTTTGATGAATCATAAACTTTTTGCCATTTGCGTTTGTGACACAAATATCACAATTAAATTTAGTCGATTTCGGCTGATCATTTTGGAAGAATTGTGGTCCACCAAATATGAGACGAGGTGATCGAGTCAGTCGCAGCGATAGGAGAAATACTTGACCATCTTGAGCTACTGAGACGTACTCCATTGCACAAACAATGGCTGTCACGGTATGACCGTGAACCGAGACGTCAACGCTTCGCAAAACATGCTGATGCTACTCGTGGTGTGCGAACTGCACGGTCAGGTGCGACCATCTGCGTTCTCAAGACCGGGAGCGTAATTAAGGCAAGTGTCCACGTGTGCCTCAGTGCAACCAAGTGTTGAGGTGGCTCGTAGCATTTTCCCTAGGATAGCCTGCTCAGGTTTTATACTTCCTGCTTGCTCTTGAGCAAATAGGTTCCAGACAGTCAGGGAAACCTCATTCGTTGAGAGGCTGTCTGGGTAATTATAATATAAATCAGCGAGGACCATGGCGCAGAAATGATAGGATCTATGCGCACAATTGCCGACAACCAAGTGGCTGATCGGGCAGGAACGCAGCTCGTGGACGCGAGCATTATGGAGCGCTGACAGAGTCATTCTGGGCACGCGCACATAGATGCTTCGTCCACCTCGTGGTCGATTAGTCCACGGTGCTGTGTTTAGCAGACGGGTGGCGTGCGCTACACAGCGCTGGCAGCGGAAGAACCGTCGGCGGAAACGTCTGGGTCTGCTGTTCTGTGTCCCTCCGGCACACGTCCATTGCGACACAGCGAGCCTCTTGTGTCTGCTAACTCGTACGATCATCCGAGGTCAATTCACTTCTCAATTTGCCTGCTCATCATCACATCCAGAGGCCTCGCTACTTCGAATCAATGGTGCGCTCGTTCACTCCCGCTACGATCTCATTCGCCCTTGCGGCCGTCGGGGCTCTTGGCGCATCCGTTCCGGACGGAACGTGGCCTGAAAGCCAGGGCAACGTCAGCTACACGGAGCCGTATGTTGTCGCGGCCGGCGAGGTGTTCGATGGTGGCATGAAGACCTACGACCGCTCGGATATTACGTGCGAGGGTCAGACCGAGAGCGGATCGTCAACGGCGGTGTTCAAGGTCGAGGCCGGCGGCACTCTTAAGAACGTCATCATCGGCACGAACCAGATGGAAGGTGTCCACTGCGACGACCACGACTGCACGATCGAGAACGTCTGGTGGGAAGATGTTTGTGAGGACGCGCTGAGCATCAAGGGCGGCGACGCTGACAGTGTCTCGACCGTGACCGGTGGCGGTGCTCGCTACGCGGACGACAAGGTGGTCCAGCACAATGGGTACGGAACTGTCGTCATCGACGGCTTCTACGCGCAGGAGTTCGGCAAGCTGTACCGTTCGTGCGGCACGTGCGGTGACCGCCAGCGGTTCGTCAATGTCTCCAACATCTATGCCGTGGATCCGGACGTGAGCATCGTGACGGTCAACGAGAACTACGATGACGAAGCCGTGCTCAAGAACATTTACATCAGCGCGTCGGATGACGGCTACGTCATCTGCGGCTGGTCCGAGGGCAACGAGGACGGCGAGCCCACATCGCTCGGCGACGGCATCAAAGATCCGCTCTGCCAGTACTCGGAGAGCGACATCCACATCAACAAGGCTCTGCCAAGCAGCAGTGGCTCGAGCTCGACCATGACGACGACGACGACGACGACGACCAGCACAACCGGAAGCACCGACGCTGCCGCTGACAGCACAGCGGCCAGTGCTGACGCCGAGACCACGACCTCGTACGTGAGCTCCAGCTACGGGTCCACAGCTGCCTCCGCATCCTCGACCACGGCCGAGAGCTCGTACGACGAATCGTCGGCCGCTGACGAAGCGTCCAGCACCTACTACACGTCGTCGACGGCTTCGAGCGCTGGCTCCAGCACCGACTACGCGTCGTCGACGACGGCCGAGAGCTCGTACTACGAGTCGTCGTCGGCCGCGAGCGCGAGCTCGAGCAGTACGACCTCGACCACGACCACAAGCTCCACGGCTTCGAGCGATGCCGCCGACGACACGTCCTCGTACTCGGAGGAAACCACCTCGTCGAGCGCCGCTAGTGCGTCCAGCTACCCGACCGAGTCGAGCTCGACTGAGGATGCGTCGACGACGTCAGCGGCTTCAACATCGACTGAAGAGATCGAGGACGAGGCCGACACGACCGAGGCCGGCTCGACCGAGGCCGGTTCGACGAGCGATGTCGACACGACGACGTCCTCGACCACCGATGAGACCACCGATGAGACCACGACCGACACGTCGACGCCGAGCAAGTGCAGCGTGCGTCGCCACCGCGCGTAGGCGCACAGCATGGTGACAAGCGCTCCACTGGAACGTGTGACTCGCTTGGTAATGCCGTCTGATGTTAGATTTGGATGATAATGTCGCCCTGTACCCCATGAATCCACAATGTGAGTTTGCAAAATTTGATGGCGCCATGTTCTAATTCGAATTTCGCGCCTTTACAAAGATGTTCAAGCCGACGAATATGTCAGCAGCGACGACGACGGCGGCGAGGCCAGCGCAACGCGGCGCGCAAGACTGCGACCGACCTCGCGCCGCCTTTGAGGTGTGCACGCCTTCGCGACCTCCCACTTTTCGGCGGCTTCAATGTCCACAATTTGACACGTAAGAGCGCACCCGCTTTTGCTCCTCGCCATCAATTTGGATCGGCTATGCCACTCCTGTTCTAGCCCATTCCGCACGCTTCCCACCAGTAAATACCAGTAGGTGATCAGTTGGCATCATTTTTTAGACCGTTCATTGCATCCACTCGCAGCCAAGATGTCAACAAACGGCTCAACTGGGACTCTGTATCAAAATTTCGCTTTTTGTCGTACAGCCGCGGTCCGCCACTGCCATTTCAAAACCTCGCACACCCATAGGGTAAAACCTCAATTCCCACCTTGAAAGAATTCAGAACGCGGCACACTGCGGCATAAACGGGAGGGATTCAACACAGACTGGGCCAATCCGACAGCGCACACCCACACTTGGCATTTGTATACCAAGGCGACTTTGCCGCACAAAAGGAAGGGAAACCCAAGTGGCGAAAGCGGCAGGCGCTTGTTCCTTCATCGCCGCCGTCGCGAGAGAGCTCCATCGCCCGCTTCGGCCACGCCCCGCACCGCGACATCTTCCTGGAGCGTTCCGTCTCCCAGCGCGCTCGATCTCCGTGGAGTTCCGGTGGATTTTGGCTGCCTGGTGGCTCCGCAAAGCGCGTCGTCGTGCCGTCGTCGTTGTGCCTGGCGAATCACTCCGTGACAGGGCTGTCGACGGGCCAAGCGCGCGCACAGTCGGCCGACAGCATGCCTGGGAGCCAGTACATTGAGCTGTCGCCAGCCAAGGGAACGACTGCGGCTGACGGACCGGAGGCAGAAGCGAACGTGAAGCCCTCGTCGATGGACATGGCGGCTCGGAAGGACGGCGAGCGGATGAGAGTGGCGGTCGACGTTGGAGGTCAAGACCGCGCGTCGGGCGTGCTGTGCGAGGGGTACCTGCGGAAGCGGTACAGCTCGAGCATGTACATGGGGTCGTGGCGGTATTGCGTGCTGCAGGGCAGCCGCCTGCGCTGGTACATGACGGATGAGCTCGCGCGCACCGACAGCCAGCTGCGCGGCGAGGTGTGGGTCCAGGGCGTGGAGAGCTGGGACGGAATGGGCACGATCAACGTCTACCCGAACGCGTTCGCGATCCGCACGACCGGCCGACGATTGCTGCTCTGCTCGGCGTCGACCCCCGAAGACAAGCAGAACTGGATCACGCAGCTGGCGTTGTGTATCGGAAAACCCGCCGAGAACACTGGTGCGGGCCACGCTGGCCACGATGAGGCTTCACGGCGGATTGTGCCTGAGGACATGCTGCGTGGCCCGGCGTCGCCTGCCAACGCTCCAGTAAGCCAAGCGCCGTCGACAGCGCCATTGATGGACCTTTCTCCCGCGGACTACCCGATCATGGAGCATTCGTACCCGATCAGTGGTTCTATGGGCCAGTTACCAGCGCCAACGCCGCAGGATCACAACATGAGCGGCCGAGCGCCGAGTACAGTTTCACTTGCGACGTCTGCGACGTCTGCGACGTCAGCAATGTCATCGGGGGGCGACATTGGATGTGCGGACTGCGGCATCCGATTCAAGGCGTTAGTTGCACGACGGCATGTGTGCGGGTCCTGCGCAGGTGCCTTTTGCTCCCGCCACTGCAGCCGACAGGTGAAGCTCCACCATTTAGGGCTCCGGTCGACTCGCCGCTGCTGCGACGAGTGCGCACGGAGGCAGAACTTCATCGCGTACCTGCAGACGATGTCGCGTTTCCTGAAGCCGTTCGCGAGCAGTGGCATCTCCATGGCGTCGTTTGTTGCCCAGCACTACAGCCAGCGAGCCAAAACTGAGTCGGAGACCAAGCTGCTGGAGCAAACCATGCTTAAGTTGCGCAGCGGACCGATGAGTTTGAATCGCACGATCAAGATCTTGTACCAGACGCGGAAGAAGCCGCATCTTTTCCGAGTGGCCTGCGAGCGCCTGCCTTTCTACACTGAGAACTGCATCGATCGAGTGGAGAATCTGTGGTACCAGATCCTGCATCTGTTCCAGTGCTGCGATACCGATATGCAGCATTCAGAGGTGCAGCTGTACTATCTGAAGCGGTACATTCGCGCCATCTGCCGACGATCTCCACGTATTGCTCTCCAAACGATCTGGCACGTTCAAGCGTCGGTTGGTGACTCGACTCGATTGCATCCGCATTCGCTGCTAGCTTTGCTCGGGTTTATCTACCCTGCGGACGAATCTCGCTCGTCGCGATCGATCAGCGTGTGGAAGGATTTACTGCTGGCGAATTGTCCTGAGCACCAATTTGCAGAGATTCTGAAGGATTTGCAGCAAGTGTACCAGCAGACGGAAGACACCATCGCGTTGGAGGATGACTGCATGCTGGAGAAGTGGCTGAACGCAAAGACAGTTTCCGAGTTCGAGGCATGCGCGATGGCATTAGCTCGATCCGGTGTCGAGCTATGCGAGTTCCAGTCCAGCATCTTGTATGATTCGCTCGCTGTGAATCCTGCTGCGGACGATGAAGACAACCAGGAAGGGATGGGTGACGATGCCGACCAGATTGAAGCGCTGGTGTTCGAGCAGGTGAACTTCGTGCAGACGTTGGCTGCGATCAGCGAACGATTACGCCACGTTCAGCCTGTGTCGGACCGGGGAAAGCATTTGGAGGCTGAGTTGGCCAAGCTGAACAAGCAGCTGAACTCGTCGGCTCTGTATCCGCTCTGCACCGCGTCGGACGAGCTGTATCAAGTTGTGCGGATACCTCCGACTGAAGGAAAGGTGTTCTCAACCAAGATGCGCGCGCCAACGTTGATATTTGTCGAAACCATCCCCGTCAACGCGAACACCCTCATGGACGCGGACGACCACTTGCGGCCATTCATCAACTCGTCTCGTCCTCGCAATTCGACTTACTTTGAATCGGTGCCGATCACATTGCTCTCGGACGACGAAGTGCGAGAATCGACCATGTCATCGGAATCATCTTCAGACGGAATGGATGTGCGCATTCCAACGATGGATGTGCCCAAAGCGCTTGAGCGTAATCCATCGCAACTGAGCTGTCCCGATGCTCTGGAGTCCTCGAGTGTCGGCGAGAGTGACACGTACAGCCCGGACATGAAGTCTGTCGTCGGCGGCTTTCTGGGTCGTCACATGACGTTTCCTGGCGAGTCGGGTCGAGGGGAGCCTCTTAGTCGAGGGAAGGTGGTTGGTGCTGTTCGCAACGCCCGACAGCGGCTGGGTGCTGAGAACATGGTGTACAACAGCAAAGTGTACGGGGAGAGCTGGGAGGTGCGGAAGGAGCGCATCCGCATGGAGTCGCCCATGGGTCATCTGCCTGGCTGGAATCTTTTCTCTGTCATCGTCAAGACCAACGACGATCTGCGTCAAGAGGTGTTCACGATGCAGCTGATCAACAAGTTCAAGGCAATTTTCGAGTTTGAGCAGCCCAATCTGTGGCTTCGGACGTATCGGATCGTGGCGACAGGCGACAACATCGGGCTGCTCGAGACGATCACAGATGCGTGTTCGCTTGACCATCTGAAGAAGACGTTCCCAGGCGGCAATCTGTTTTCGTACTTTAAAAGCGTGTACGGAGCGACGACGTCTCCAGAGTTCGAGACTGCTCGTCGACGCTTTATCGAGAGCATGGCAGCGTACTCGGTGGTCAGCTACGTTTTGCTGCTCAAGGACCGTCATAATGGCAATATTTTGCTGAGCTCGGAGGGCCGCATCATTCACATCGACTTTGGTTTCATCTTGGGGATCGCGCCAGGTGGTATGTTCAGTGTCGAAGATGCGCCATTCAAGCTGACGACGGAGATGGTGGAGATTATGGGGGGTCTATCCTCGGAAGGCTACCGGCACTTCCAGAAGTGTCTTTGCGAAGGCTTTGCGGCCCTGCAAAAGTACCAGTCGGAGATTGTGGCGCTGCTCCAAACCACGGGCCAGCACTCACCGTTCCCGTGCTTTGAGGGGGCGAAACTGGCGCGCGTCATCTCGGACCTGCGGGTCCGCTTGTGCGTCGGTCTGTCGAAGCGCGAGATTCGCCAGCGCGTCGACCATTTGATCCGCAAGAGCTACAACGCGTGGGGAACGCGCCAGTACGACTCGTTCCAGCTGCGCAGCAACAACATCCACCCATAAGTGGTCCAGTTCGTGGTGTCGTGTCATGTCAAGTCTGGGTGGATGTTCGAGAGCAGTTCGTTCGCGTATTTAGAGCCCCCAGCGGTTGTGGGCGTACTGTGATTCTTGTTAGATGTGGATGAAATGCTGAGATATTTCTGTTCCAAACTCTTCCTGTCTCCGTTCGTCGTCTTTGGTACGTTGTCGTCCTTGTGCATGCATCTTTTCCCTGAGCTTATTGGTGTTGGTCATCATGGTGCGTGTGCCATTAGGCGCTTGGTTGGATCATGAAACACAGCCTCAGCCACCAGTCCAGCAAAGAGTTGTTGGGCGATCGTACCTTCACGTGCTGCTGCAGGTGCTGGTTCTCCTCTGCGAGCATGACGTTCTTGGTGAGCAGTGCCGCGCACCGACGTTCGGCTTCCTCGACCACTTTTCCCCATTGATCTTTGCTTGCGGCGAGCTTGGCCGCGAGCTGTTTGTTCTCGCTCCGCAGTATCGCAACTTGATCGCGGCTCGATGCTGCAACTGGCAGTGATGGCTCATGCGTGACCTGGTTGGACTTGTCTTGCTGCTGTTGTTGCTGTTGCTGTTGCTGCTGCGTCGCTAGCGTCAGGCGCCGGATCTCATCGATCTGTTGGAGGAGTGTGGCGTGCATCTGAGTAATGGCTACAGCGTCTGCGTCCGGTGGACGGTGCCCTCGGCTTTGGCGGGCTGTGTTTTGCATTGCGTGCTCAAGTTCTCGGTACTTGGCTTCCCAAGCTTGACATTCACGAGCAAGCTCCTGGTTGTGACGCTCAAGACTGATCGCGGCAAGAGTTTGGGCCGACCGCTGCTCCCGTTCAAGTGCCAGCTGCTGTTCGGCGATAGCTCGTTGCTCGCGAAAGCTGCGAACTTCTTCGAACGCTTTGGACTCTCGCTGTTCTTGTGGACCAGCTTGTCTTCCCAAGGTGACAGCTTCTTGCTGGCGAATGACTTCCGGCTGCTGATCATAACGACGCTGGAGGAGTACGATCCGATCGGCTTCGCTTCGCTCGAGCTGGTCGCGAAGTTGCTTCTCTCGCGATTGATACGACAGCATCAACTCGCTCAGCGCCAGTGCGCTGACACTTGGACCAGTTCCCGGTGCAGTGGTTTGTGAGCTAGCTGTCGCATCTTGAACGCGGGTGAGTTTGGCACGGAAGACCTCAACTTGTGCCTGCATCTCGGCACGAAGCCGATCGTTCTGGGCCGCGAGCTCCTCAGTATCACGTGACTTGGCCATCCATGCCGTGATCAGCTCTTCCTTTTCCTTGGCGAGCTGCTTGCCCTCGACCAGCGCTCGCTCGAGTTGCAGCGACAACATGCGCTTCTCCCCGGCGAATGCCGCGCGCTCGACATCGAGTTGGCCAGCGAGCTGATCGGATCGTGCGCTCCGGTCTCGTGTGGCCTCGCTATCGGCTTTGTCGCGCTGTAGTTGCTCTTGCTTTGCAGATAGTGCCAGTCGCTCGAGTTCGAGCTCTTTGCGGACCAAGTCCACGCGCATCTCTTCTATCTGCGACACCGACTTGGCAAGCTTGACTTCCGTTTCGCGAGCCTCGCTTCGCGCTCGCTCAAGATCGCGCTCAAAGTCTTGGGCTCGTGCAATGATATCGCGGTTCGCGGCTTCAATATTTTCGCGCTCCGATTGCATCTTCAACTTCTGATTGACGGCCACGATGAGCTCGAGACTGAGCTGCTGGTTCTTCTTTGACTCCTTGTCGAGCGCCTGCATTTGATCGCGGGTGTGTAGCTGCAGTAGCTCGAGATCTTCGGCGAGTTTGGTCTTATCACGTACGACCTCACTCAGCTTGACACACAGCTCCTGGAGCTGCTCAGCCTTGGTGTTGTCTCCCTGCTGTATATCCAGCACGAGCTGTTCAGCCTGCGCGAGCTTGGTCTCAAGTTCGAACTTGGCACTGTCCAGTGCCTGCACTTGCTCGGCCTTGTCGAGCTGGAACTGCACGAACGCCTTGCTGAGCGCGAGCTTGTCCTGTTCGCTCGCGAGCAGCTCCTTTCGGAGCTCTAGTTCATTGTCGAAAAGCAACCGGTACTTCTCCTTCAGTTCGGCCACAAGTCCTGCCAGCTTGTCTCGATCCTCAGTCAGCGTCCGGTTCTCGAATGCCGCGTGGACGAGGTCTCTCTCGAGCTTGAGCGCTTTCCGCTCGCGCATCAGATTATCGCTGTTGGCAAGTGGTTTATCGTCTCGGAGCGTTGTGAGCCGCGCGATATGCCGCCAGCGCTGGCCCTGAACCATGGCATTGTTGACAAGGGGAAAGTTGCGCACATCTGCGAGCGCGCGTCCGAGCTGTAACGTTGTCTTGGATCCAGCAAAGTCTCCCGGGACCATGGAGAGCAGCGCCAGTGTGAGGCAATTCCCGCCGAGAACCTCTTGCAGCAGCAGTGTGAGTGTTGATGCCGCGTACGGCACTGCTGATAGCATCGCGAGTGACTGCTGTTGCTGAGAGGTGTCGCTGCACTTGACAAGCTGGTCGATGACATTCGAAACCGCGAAGAGCGACTTGTTAAGCAGCGGGTGTTCGGCGAGCCGCACGCTCTCACTCGTCTACGGCATGAACAACAATATGAGCGTGATCCCTGAACTAGCGAGCTGAAATCACATGTGACAAACTCGTGCGAGGCGGTCGGTTGCCGGGAGTTCGACCAAGTCGAGCGTCGAGACGAGTTCCTGCTGTGAGCCGTTCTGGAGACGAAGAGTTTGCGAGACTGTGATCTGATCGAGCAGTGTGAGAACTTTAGCCACGATGAGATTCTGGCACGCAGACGTACCCGCAGTACAGCACTCGAGAATTCAGCAGCATTGCCGAAAACGCTCTCGGAGCTGCAGCGAACTCGCCTCCCAGCCTCAACGAGTTGGTTGAATACTGAGACCGTCGCGACATGTGGCGAGAGCGTCAGCACAGGAATTGTCACGCCTACTACTGGATGCAGTGCTGGGGTCAGTGTCGACGAAGTTGTGTGTTCTGCTGCTGTGCTGCCGCTGCCGGGAGCTTGGACTGTTTGCGCCAAGAGATCCTGGTCGAGCGGTTATAGGTTTACTTTCCCGACTTGGAGGATCAGCAAGTGACGAGTGACTTCTTACAGTGATGGATTCTTCGTAGATTTCGGCGAACGAGAGGCGTAGCGAGTATCGAAGTCCAACTGGGGCTGCACTGGCGCTATCGACCAAGGGAAGAAGCGCGCCTGAGCTTGGAGACGGTTGAAGCGATGCATTCGCGTCAGCGAGCCGCTTGGCCTTTGACTCCAAATCCGACGCCAGCGCTTGGAAGATGCTTGCAGCCAGACTTTGTTGTTCTATTGGGGTGAAGAGTGTACGCGTCTTGCCAGCTTTGGCAGAACTCACGGATAGGACACAAACGCTGACACCTTCGACGCATGAACTGATGAGTGGGTGGATGGAACGCTCGACGATCTCGTGCTCGCTAGCTTGCTGGAAGACATTGTCTGCTTTGATGCTGAATGCCTGGTGAAATGGTGATCCCGTCAGCAAGCCTCGCCCTCAAGCTCAACAGCGATGGCGACAACCTCGGCGCTGGTGGCGTGCGAGATCTCGATCACTCGGCGATCTTTGACTCGGAGCGCCGATTTGTCTGCGTGAACCGGAGCAATTAGACCACGGAGATGAAGCTATGGGTGTGTATCAAATCTGTGAGCATATTGCCTGGCTTTTCCGCGGGCGGCCCGACGACCGCATGAACCTGAAGACAGCCACGTCAGCGACCGCTTGTTGGGAGCGAGCGACTTGGCCAACCTGCACGGAGATTCCGCTTGGCAAACTCGGCGCCGCATCCAACATTGACCGTTAATTGGCTTGCGCGACTGGACGCCAAGCGACAAATAAAGATTGGAACATGGTGTCAACAAACTTTGCAAACTTGCTACCTACACCCGCAAAGGCTAGCAGATTCACCTGGCGCTCAAGCATGCGCAGCATCAACAGTGAGCTCCAGATGGAGTGCCAGCGAACTCGTCATTGCAACTCGTCACTGCAACTCGCAAAGGGCAACTCGCACAACATATTTTACACAATAAAAAAAAATGATATAAATTCCATAGCTCTTATGCCATCAATATGGGACCGATCTGCATGCCTTTGACTCGTTCAGGTTCAGTCAAGGTATCCTCGTCCTTGCCATCCATGCTGCTCCACTTCACATCCTCTGGCGTCTCT
>JAADXC010000735.1:0-11842 GCA_023336425.1 Phytopythium cucurbitacearum (nom. inval.) | reverse complement strand
GGACGTGGACGTGGGCTGACACCATCGGCATGGCCTCGAATACCAAACCTGGCTGCATGAAGATGTTCGCAACCAGCTTGGTCAAACTCTTGTCACCCATTCGAGCGACGAAAGCTATGCCGAGAGCTCAACATACTCGAAGGACCGTCGAGGTGGTTCAACAGCAGTTACATTAGCTCGAGCGGTGTCAACACCGCGCCCGTCGCGTTTGTGAGCGTGTAACCAGCGCTTCGAGCTTAACACAGCTGCTTTTCCATGTTGACCACAGGCGTTGAGAGTGAGAAGCAGTGAGCTACGCGGTGAACATGCGAACTCGTCGCGAATGTATAACATTTTCGCGAGGAGCGACACACGAAGCGACAATCTCCACCCGTTGCCGCTCAACAGCCTCCGCTTGTGGATATGGATTGCTTCGAAGTCGTTGCCACGATATATACGAGTTTCATCATGTGATCAATCTCAAGCAGCATCTTGTAGAGCACGGTCTTTGCAATCGTGACGACGGCGTCGGTGACCAACGTGATCCAGCTGATCCAGATGTAAGTTTCGGAAACGAATAGCTATCGGCGTCCGACCTCCGCTTATACTGAACCCAGATCGATTTGGACGCGTTCACCACATCGTAAATCAGTGCCGTCGTCGTGCGAGTGAGCCCGGGCGAGGCTTCGTGGTAGGAAGGTGCGCTGGTCGTCGTACACGCCGAGGTAGACGCATTTTATGCCCTTGCCCTAGGTGCCGCATGACTGACTGCGATCACGTCATGGCGATGGACACCGTCGCTTTTGATACGATCGTAGACTAGATGAAGGCGTAGGCATTTCGTACACGTTCGGATATGTTGGCGCGGTCTGAGTCATTCAAGGGCATGCTGTTGAAGAACAAGTAGTAGATTGAGTCCCTCTTGACGGCCATCGAGCGGTGGTCATTGAGCACGCTCGGGTACTGCATCACATGATTTGTGTACGACGGGTCTTCGCTCTCCGAGAGGTCGAAGGATTCGATCATGGTCGCCAGCATAGGCTTCGAGTACGTCTTCATCAGGTCGCATGTCCATTCGGTCGTGATGCAGCTGAGCACGATGACCACGAACATCGCGTTCACTTGAAGCTTGGCCATGTTGTCGAACGGGGCGTTGGCAGCCGCGAGCGTGTATAGCGCCTCGGCGAGCACCAGCGCAGTTTGGGTGGCAGCGTCGGCGGTTACGGTTTCCTAATCATCTTGGTGCCTGTTGTACATACCTTGACCGCTAAATGAATCGTCATAATCGGCGAGCACGGTGCTCACCAGGTCATTCTTCCCGTACTCGCCGTAGTTCGTGAATGACAGAAGTGGGGTCGGGGCAGAGCTTCGATCAGGGCGACATGGCCATCGGCGAACGACGCGTCCACAAAAGCAGCGAGCAAGTTGCTCGTGTCGCTGGCGTTCGAGTTCATGTGCAGCTAGTATTTCTTCGAGGCTGGCAGGATTCCAACCTGGTCGAGGATGACTGCGACCGAGATGTTGGATAACGTGAGTTGCGCACTGATACTTGGATACGGAGCTCTCTATCCAAAGCTGAATAATTGAAATAGATTGTTTCTTTTATAATCTCATTTTGTTTTGGCGTTATTTAAGGATCACCGTTTTGAATTATGCATTTCATGTCAAAAAGAGCCTGTCAAGAAGAGCCTGTCAAACATTATATACGTAGATTGAAATGTAACCCTGGGGTACGCTCGCCATTTTGCCCTCTTGTTCTCGTCTGTGACGTGTGGAAAAGGGAACACACTGCTCCGTAATTATTTAATAGTAATTACAAAACTGTCCCAAATTCGGCTCAGATATTTAGCAGCTCAAAATATGATTCTGAGTCGATCTGTTTATGTAACTCTTGCACGAAGTATGGTTTTGTGTGACGTGTGAAAAAGGGAACACATTGTTCCGTTATTATTTTATAATAATTAGCAGCAATATTTAGACAATCAAAACATTCGTCGAAACTCGAATATGCAATATCTCATCCGAACACATTATTGATTCAAACAATACCTCCATTATTGTGCATTGTTGAGTATCTGCGACGATTGCGGTGGTCCACACGACGTCGCGTTTCCAACAACCCGAATGCTGGTCGAGTGCGTCAATTGGTCAATCAGCTGCGCGAGTGGCTCGGGCGATTACGGCGCGCTGACCGATTGGGAGCAAAGGCTGAGAGTTTCCCGCTGACCCCGCCGACAGACAATGGCGAGCTTGGCGGAGGCGCTGGCGCAGGCGCTGGACGGCTCGTTCCCGCGCGTGTCGTTCGCCATGGCGTACGGCTCGGGTGTCTTCAAGCAGGCCAACCACGACGCCAGCTCGTCCATGATCGACCTCGTCTTCGCCGTTGACGACCCGGTCGCGTGGCACGCGGACAACATTGCGCGCAACCCGCAGCACTACTCCTTTTTACGGCATCTTGGTGCTGTGAATGTTGCTTCCTTCCAGGTAGCCAATCAGATTTGAATCAGTGAGCATGATTGTGCACTTGCTCACGCTGTGTTGCATTGCTGCGTCTAGGAGAACTACGGCGCCGGCGTCTACTACAACACGCTGGTGGGTGTGGCGGAGAGAGTTCACACACTTGTGGCGAACCAGAGATGACTGATGCGGTTCTATGCAGGTGCCACTGACGGGGAAGCTGCTCGGGAACCGATACATCAAGTACGGCGTGGTGAGCTGCAAAACCCTGTGCGAGGACCTGCTGGACTGGAAGACGCTGTATCTGAGCGGGAGAATGCACAAGCCAGTGGGTTTGGAGTTGAGAAGTGGTGCAGTGTTGGTGGTTGGTGCCGATCTGACATTATCTGTGTGATCCAGGTGAGCATTTTGTCGTCGAAGGATGACATCACCGCCGCAAGCTCCGTCAACCTCTCGCATGCGCTGCATTACGCGTTGCTGTGCCTGCCGAGCAAGTTCACCGAGCACGATCTCTATATGGTATGTCTGTGCATCGAGTGGAGTCCTATATGACTCTGCTTGCTCACTCTGTTGGGACAGCGCATCGCAGGGATCTCGTACCTCGGCGACTTTCGGATGACGTTCGGCGAGAACCCCAAGAAGGTGCGCAACATCGTCGACGGCAACTTCGACGCCTTCCGTGAGATCTACCGCGGCAAGATAAATGTACGTCAATCTCTTCGCCTCATCGTTGTGCATCTCAATGTGATCTTGACTGTGAGATCGTTGTCCGTCCTCGACAGACCTCACCGTACCTGATGCGTTCCGCCCTCGACAGCGACTTGCTCGTTTCCAACAACCAGGAGCAGCTTGCTCGGCGAGCGATCGTGGACTCGCTGCCTTCGAATCTCCTCGGTCGCCTGAACAGCAAATATGCGGAGGAAGTGGCTCAAGGCTCTATCACCAAGAAGCACGTCCAGCATGTGGTGGCCTCGATCGTCAAGCGCTACAGCCGCTCCCAGAGCATCAAGGGTATCGCAACAGCCGGCGGCGTCAAGACGTTCACGTATGTGGCACAGAAGCTGCAGCGGACGTATTTGAAAACCAAAAAGTAATGCAAGTATCGTGGTGCACGCCGGCTTTCGCCATCTTTGGCAATAGTGAACACAGCGCACAGAGCATTAAACGAAGCGATAGTCTATGTATAGGAAGCTTTCCGCCTACAACGCTCGAGGATCGACGCCTATGCTCGCAGAATCTGCTTCAGATCCTCGGCCATTCTCCTCGCTTCCAACAGATACTCCTTCTCGTCGCCCTCGAGCGCGTCGATTTGCTCGATGCGCTGCTGCAGCTTAGCAACCAGCTCGAGCTCCGGAGTCTTCAGGTTGGCTGCGAAATCGGGACCGAGTCCGGCGAACTCGGTCAACCCCTCGATCGCGCTCTCGCACAGGTCGACGTCGTCGCTCGCAATGAAGCGAATGGCCGAGTTGACAAACACGCCCGAGTCCAGCGCTGCTCCGGCCGTCGCGGGAGAACTGCGAACGAGGTACCGAAGAAAGAAGAGCGCCTTGCGCTGCAGACGAAGGTCGCTCTCGTTGATAAGCAACGTCTCCAGCACTTTGAGACCGTCGCACCGGTCGGACAAGAACCGCTCCTCAGCCGCATCGTGGTTCCGAACGAGGCACGAGATAGCCAGCAGCGCCTTCACCTTGCACGTCGTGTCCGCATCGCGCGTGAGCTGGCAGAGCACCTCGAGCAGACCGATCTTGACGGCGGCGTCTTGGCAGAACGGGTTGTTCTGCACCACGACCGAGCTCACCTCGGCCGCCAGCGCTCGGGTGGTGGCGCGGTCGTTCTCCTTGATCAGCGCCAGCATAGTCGCGAGACCGTTCATCTTGACAAAGTTCATGGCGTTGTCGATCTGGTCGATGCGCGAGAGCAGCTCGTCCAGTAGCGCATCCTTGTACTCGTCCAGCTGCTCGTCCGACGCCTTCTCCTCCTGCTCCTCAGAGCCAGCGGACACCTCCTGGACCTCCGCCGCGTTCTCGGTCTTCTTGGCGAATACCACGCTCGGGTGTTCGCCGTCAAGGATACGTAGGACGTCGCGGATGCGCTCGGTCTCGTCCATGACGCCCTCGGCAAGCACGCGCTCCAGAAACGCCTTGTCCTCCTCCGGCATCTCGCGGAACTCGGACGGCACCGTGCCGTCCGTGTACTTCATGCTCCACTTCATCAGTCCCAGCCACTTGTTCGGGTCCGCCATCGTCGCTGGCAGTCTCTCACAGCAGCAGCAGCTCTGCTTGGCCGCTCGCCTTCTTCCTGCTTTCTTTCTTGCTTCTCGCTCACCAATGCGAATGTGGAGTGTGTTGCCTTTGGTGCTCGTTTCGCTGGATGGGTGAAACAGAGTCTCTGGAAGCGCATGAGCCTATGGTACAGCATACTGAGCCGAAGGTTCCGGAATGTCCGAGCATGTTCGATGCGATCATATCCGCTACTGTTCGTATGAAGATCGACATCGAGGCTGATATAACAATTGATCTGACGTGCGGACGCGGTCACTCGGCGAAATGGAGATGCTGCGTGTCGCGCCGCGCTTCGCATCGCTCGCGCGGGGGACTGCCAGCCTTCGGGGATGGCACGCCCAGCGAGCAGCGGCGTCCACCGATGCTGGACAGGACGCGCTTAAGAGGCTGCTGCACGAGCGGCGCGCCGTGAAGGCGTTCGCGTCGGATCCCGTTCCGGATGAGACACTGGCGGAGATCCTGCGACTCACACAGGTGCTCACTAGCTTGTGTGTGCGTGTGCTGGTGGGTGGCGGTGCAGATCTTTGACATGGCCATGTGCGTATGCAGCGCGCGCCAAGCGGGTTCAACATGCAGCCGTACGCGTGCGTGTTGGTGCGTGAGCAGGCGGATCGCGAGCGCATCTCCGATGCCATGCTGGCGAGCAACGCCGTCAAGGTCAAGCAGGCGCCGGTCGTCGCGGTGTTTGCTGCTGATATCGGTAGGCTTCACTCGTTCATTTGCAGCTAGGATTGTCGAGTGGATAATGGTTACCCTGTGTTGCATCATGCGCCAGAACCGAGTCGGCGCGTGCCTTTCATCCAGCAGCTCATGCACAACAACAACGAGCCGCCGTCGGACATCAACAACCTGCCGCACCACCTCCGGCTGTTTGCCGGAGAAGGACACCTCGGCGGTGCGATCCGCTGCGCCATCTCGACGGTCATGTCGCCTATTCAGGCCGTGCCGAGCAACGTGCCGACCATCGCGTGGTCGTTCAAGCAGACGGCGTTCGCCGCTGCGAACTTCATCTATGCTGCTCAGGCGCACGGTCTGGTGACGTGTCCCATGGAGGGCTTCGACGAGGTCCGTTTGAGGAGCGCTCTCGACATCCCTGACCGCTACGCCGTGCCAGTCGTCGTCTGCCTCGGCTTCCCCAAGCAAGAAGGTGGCGCTTCATCGAGCAAGCAGTCTTCCCGACTGCCGCCAGAAGCGATCTTCTTCGACGGCAAGTTCGGCGGCTCGAGCGCTAAGATTTTCGAGAGCACTTGAGAAGGCAGCTCGTGCCTGTCGGAGCATGATTGAGGCCAATGCGACAGGGAGAGTGTTGTAGTTTTGAAGTCAGGAGTTCAACCAAAATCTCTCATGATACACGAAGAGCGCAACTGCTTGCTGGCGCCAACTTCGCTGTCTACCCTGTTGCTCGAGCAGCACACTCACGGTGCACGGGAGCTCAGCGCGATTCGTCATCGCCAAGACGCATCAAAGCCGGCGCTGGCGCCGAAGTGCACTTCCATGTGGTTGCACGTCATCTGCCTACTTGGCGCTCGGTTGCGCACGGAAACAAGGCAACCAGGTATCCATGTTTACCGGTCTGCTCGCGCAATCGACAGCCAATCGAATCGTCGGTGAGTGTCGTGTGGCACCAGCGGGTATTACGGCATCGAGTCCTGCAGTATTAATAGAGCAATGTCAATATATCCCATTTATACATACATATACGTTTTTGAAGGAAGTATGTTGGCTTTTTTGTCTTCTTGATCAGAAAAGCAAAAATTGAATAAGCTGCTTATTCAGATGTCGTAGGTTCTAAGATGTGAGTACCTATTTTGAGGCGGGACCTCGCAGCCAGCGTAATACCCTCGTTCACCAGCTGGCCGAGCTTACGCTCACGCCTCGAGGTCAGACAATACGTCGCTCGCGATGCGTGCGGACGCGCGTTGAAACTCGATGCATTCCCAATCTCGCTGCCAATCACCCAAGCGTCCACCGCCACCTCGCTGACCAGCAAACCATGACGTTCGCCGAAGTCATCCGCTCCCGCAAGGCCATCAAGGAGTTCGCGACCACGGCGATCCCGGACCAGACGCTGGCCGAGATCCTCCGTCTCACGCAGGTGCGCATTGCTGTGTGTGGGAGGTGATGATCTGTTCGCGTGCTGACTGTGTGGATGTATGTGGTATTTGTACGCGCAGCGAGCCCCTACGAGCTTCAACACGCAGCCGTACGCGGTCGTGGTCGTGCGCGACCAGGAGCAGCGCGAGAAGCTGGCCGAGGCCATGCTGCCGGCCAACGCCCCCAAGGTCAAGACGGCTCCGGTCGTTGCGGTCTTCGCCGCCGACCTCGGTACGAACAGACGACATCGAATGTTTGTAGCCATGATCAAAGTAGCTAACCGTGCGACTCGCTCGTTGATACAGAGCCCAACCGCCGCGTGCCGCGCATCCAGGAGCTCATGCGCGAGTACGGAGTGCCGGGCTTCGTGGTGGACAACCTCCCGAACGCCATCCGCCTCTTCTCGCAGCACGAGCTGCCGGCCGAGACCAAGTCGCCGCTGGACGCGCCGACCGTCGCGTGGGCCTTCAAGCAGACGGCGATCGCCGCCACGACGCTGCTGTACGCCGCGCAGGACCACAGCGTGGCCACGTGTCCGATGGAGGGCTTCGACGACGCCAAGGTGCGCGCGGTGCTCGAGATCCCGGACCGCTACAAGGTGGCGATCGTCGTGGCGCTCGGGTACCCGAAGGAGGGAGCTCCCGTGTTCGACACGGCGCGCCTGCCGCCCACCGAGGTCTTCTACGACGGCAAGTTCGGCCAGTCGAGCGAGAAGATCTTTGATAACTAAGTAGTAGCCTCAAAACGCGCAAACTTGCTCACACTTTTAGCGTCTCGTTGCGATCTTGCGTTGCGTTATCTGAATGCAGTGCTGTCAGTTCCCATTGGTGTTGGGGGAGGAAATCTGTCTGCAAGCGTGGTGGCTTGGTTCGCAACTGCCACGTGAGCCCGCGCTCCGCTTATTTCCGTTGACGTCATCGAGACTCGTGGGCGGAACGCGTTGATGCCCGTCAATCGGCACCAAGGATAGATACGCTCGCCACGCCTCTCCAACAGCAAACTCGGTTGTGCATTCATTCGGATTTCAAATTATATGTCAGGAGAGAATATGAGCATTTAACGCAGATAATGCACATTATTTTGCAGCAGTATGAATTAGTGAAGGTATTACGAACTTCTGAGTGACTGAGAAGGGACACACTGGCGTCAGCAACACCAACATCAAAGCTGGCGCGGGCGTGAAAGGCGTCGACGAAGTCATTCGCCAACTGGCGTCGCCTAGATCAAGAGTCAAATCGCCGACCCTTCCCGCCCAATCAACCAAGCCATGTCGCTCAGTGATGTCATCCGCGGCCGCAAGGCCATCAAGGCGTTCGCGTCCACGCCGATTCCGACCGAGACGCTGGCCGAGATCCTTCGCTTGACGCAGGTACAGCGCGCCACCTACTACTGCTCCATCGTACCGATTACTTGATAGATTGTTAATGGCGTCGGGGATCTCTCTATCAGCGCGCTCCGACTGGGTTCAACTCGCAGCCGTACGCGGTCGTGGTCGTCCGCGACAAGGAACAGCGCGAGAAGCTGGCTGAAGCCATGATGACGGGAAACAAGCCCAAGATCCTTCAGGCTCCAGTGGTGGCTGTCTTCGCCGCCGACCTCGGTAAGCAAGCGAACAATCGCACTGAAGTGCTTCGCTACTGACTGATGCGAATCATGTTGGACAATCACCAAATGCAGAGCCGATGCGCGGCGTGCCACGCATCCAGGAGCTGCAGCTCGCCGCTGGCTTGCCGCCATCGTACGTCAGCGGACTGCCCAGCTCGGTGTCGCTCTTCTCGCAGCACGAGCTGCCTCCGGAGACCAAGTCGCCGCTCGGAGCGCCGACGATCGCGTGGGCCTTCAAGCAAACCACGTTCGCGGCTGCGACGTTCCTGTACGCTGCGCAGGCGCACGGCGTGGCCACCGGTCCGATGGAGGGCTTCGACGAAGTCCGCGTCCGCGAGGTGCTTAAGATCCCGGAGCGCTACAAAGTGGCGGTCGTCGTGGCGCTCGGATACCCGCTGGAGGGGAAGAAACCCCACGACACCGTCCGCCTGCCGCCGACCGAGGTATTCTTCGACGGCGAGTTCGGCAAGTCGAGTGCGAGCATCTTCGAGGATTCGAAGTAGACTGAACACGCACGTAGCTGTCAATCAATATGGACTACTGCTCTTGTAAACCTCCAAGGCGATCCTTACCAAGCTGAAGTTGTTGGAGATGATAAGCCTGGTTCAGATGCAACAACAGGAATGGTAAGATATGCAAGAGCCCAAGCCGTTGGCCTTGCATTCTGAGATCTCGAGCGGCTTCAAACTCCAGTGGGAGCCAGCGGTAGGTTCAGCTGCTTCGCTGGATTCCTTCAATGAGACCTCATCCCAAAATTCGACGAAAAGATTTGCGGTTGTGTCGAAATGTAGCTGGGAACTTCACTTTTCGAAGAGCCACTCGCGGCAGAAAGTTGCAAAAACTTCAAAACAAAGCACATAAAAAAGAGCATCATCCTCAATTTTTGGTCGAGCGAGCCTCGTATGTCGGACTTTCCCAGACCATTACCACAAAGCAAAGAGCGCCGCTTCTCCCAGACTGCGAACACCCCCAGACCAATGGCCGAAGGCGAGCTGCGAGACTACCGCGAGGCGCCAGAGGACGAGCCCGCGTCGCCGTCGCTCGTCCCGCGGCCGCTGCGGCTCGACGCGCGGTGCCGCGCCGTGCTCGTCTCGGCGCTCGGCGTCTGCGCCGTGCTGTTCGCCGGCTCGTGGCTGGTCACTGCCTGGGTCGTGCTGCGCGCTCGCACACTGAGCGCCTCGGGCTTCGACCCCTTCGGCGTCTCTATCCTCCAACACATCTACTTCCCAACCGCGTACGTCTTCGAAGTGGTCGTGGTGGCAGTTGCCGGCGCCGTGAGCGTCGCCGTGTGCCGCCGACCGTCAAAGTCAAGAGCCAAGCTGTTGAATGCGGCGTCGATAGTGCTGGTGACCGCAGCGCTGCTGTTCTTCGTGCTGCTGGTGATCGCCAACGTGGACGCGCCGAGGGTGAAGAAGGACATTTCCGAGCGGAAAGAGGCGTTCAGCGGCAAGTTCAACTCGTTCTACTGCGATCTGCGCGCGACCCAAGTGTGTGTCGAATCTGACGAGAGCGACAAGCTGTCGGAGATGCTTGGGTCGTCAGCCAACGTATGGAGTTACTGTCGCCCGCTGCTGGTGGACCATCGCGGCGCCTTGACGGACGCGCAGACCAATTTCCTCATGTCGTGCAACGCGACGAGTGCGACGGACAAGTGGTGCGGCAAGCTGCTGTCGAGCCGACTGTCGGCCAACGAGTCGTCGTCGCTGTCTGCGTCGACGCCGTTCACGCTGAACCCGGGCAAGTTTCGTGCCTACCAGAATGAGTGGGCAGCTCGCGTCCACCTAGACTCGTTCTACCTCGGTGTCGTGGTTGTGTGCGTGTCGTTGCTGTCGCTGCTGTTGCGGCCGCTGAAGAACGAAGGCAGCGATGGATTTCAAGCCGTCGGGCTCAAGACACCGGCCGACGACTCGAGCCAAGTCCGAATGGCGGAGGTCCGTCTCGACATGGCCAGATCGGCGTGAGCCGTTCTTTTGTCGAGTTTGATTTATTGTGCGCCGATAGACTCGCATTTGATGTTGGTAGTGGCGGTACCGTGCGGCCTTGACTGCATTTGTGTAGTGCGGTTGTATCCGAGTGTCGTGTTCGAATCACACGGCAGAGAATGCAATGAGTAGTATGGATGTGCATTTGTTCGTACCAAATCAGACAGCAAATCCAGTCGACTTAGCATGAAGTCGAGCAGTCGACGAGGGAGGAGGTCGGGATCACCATCAGTTGATTCACGTGCTTCAAGGACACGCAGTGAACTGGCAACTCAGTCAATCGATCTTCACACCAAGAAACTATGATTCGATCTGTCAGCTCGTTCTTCAATAGTTGAATGTCGAGGCAGTGTGGCATTGACGCAAACAAGTTCGTTCACCAAAAACTCTTTCTATTCAGCCACCATAGACTGATCGGGATCCGCTACATCCATACGCACGCATTTGGCTCTCTTCGAGCTGATCGAGTCAACTGACATTGACTTACACGACCGGCCAGCCAGTCGAGAAGTCGATCTGGTTCCAGCCGAAGTGCTTGTCGCCGTCCGCGTAACCGATGCGAGTGTCGACTGTAAAATATCATCGAGCCATCTCCAGTCAGTCAATAATCCATCCAACAATCAACGAGTGCATGCACGCTAACGCACCGTAATGGTAATAGAGAATCGGTCCGTAGGTCGGGTCCTGGTAGACACCCTGGCCACCGGGGCCGTACACATGACCGTGCGACTCGAGCACAGTCGAGCCGCCGCCGCTCGTGCACGCCTTGCCGTTCTTGTCGACGAAGCCGCCGGTCGCCGACTTGGAGCGGCACACGAGGATGCGGTACTCCTTACCCGCGGCAGGGCGGGTCTTGTCGTAGCCGCAGCACGATCCCTTGGAGAAGAAGAGGTAGTAGTAGCTCCCGGTGTGGAAGATGAACGACCCCTCGACAACCTCGTTGTTGGACGACTTGACGAGGTTGTACGCTGACCCGGCCGTGCCAGTCGGCGTCGACTTCATCTGGGCCTGGTAGATGCCGCCCCAGTAGCTACCGAACGTCATGTAGTACGAGTTGCCGACCTGGAGCAGGTTGGGGTCGATCGCGTTGTACGGCTTGGAGGCCGAGCTCGTGACGCCCGTGCTGCCCAGGTCCGTCCACGTGCCCACGTCCATGGAGCTCGAGCGAGCGACTCCGATGGCCGAGTCCTGCACGCCGAACGAGCTCACCGAGTAGTAGAGGTAGTAGTAGTTGCCAACCTTGCTCACTTCCGGAGCCTGCATGTTCAATCAGTGTCAGTTGAGTTCACTCGCTTTTCGAGATGTGAACAGTGAACAAATTGACGTACCCAGAGGTCGTCCTTCCCCTTCAGGTTGATCTTGGAGCCGTTCGGCAGCGCGGCACCCTTGTACGTCCACGGTCCCGTCATCTTCGGTGCCGTGTGGACCGAGATCTTGTTGCCG
>JAADXC010000734.1:0-11844 GCA_023336425.1 Phytopythium cucurbitacearum (nom. inval.) | reverse complement strand
CTCTCAGTTAGACAGGTTCCAACAGGACCTGATCAAACTCGGCCCTGAGTACTCACCGGACGTCGTCATTGGAGTGGATCCTGGTATAATCAACCTGTGCACGGCTGTTGGTATTGGCCGGCTGCATCCCCGTCACTACCGACACACTGAGAGGCTCAAGAATCGACAGCGGCCACGAAAGCGCAAAAAGCGAAATCGCAGGTATCAGCGCGGACAAAAAATCACGCAAATCAGCACGGGCGAATACCGCCACCTAGCGAAAATGCACCACTTCGACTATTGGACGAAAAGCCTACGGCGGAATGAACCATGGTATTCCGCCGTCGTTCAAGCAATGCCGTCGTTCCGGCTATCTAGCTACGACATATATCTCGAGCGTATGAAGTACTTCTGGATGCACGTTCGCTATCTAGTGGCGTTCAGCGCCGAGCATGCATTCTCGCGGTGGCGCTTCACGAGATCTCGGCTGAAAACAAAAGCCTTGGACGCCCTTGCCAAACGGGTTGTTCCCGTACCTAGCCGTCAGGTTTGTGTCGCGCATGGCGACTGGAACAGGCAAGAAGGACTCAAAGGGCATCCATGCGCTCCCGTAAAAGTGTTCGCTGGAGCGCTACAGCGACGAGCGACCGTCCTACTCATGGACGAGTATTGTACGAGCCAGATATGTTCGCAATGCCATCATCGTCTGAGGCAAGCTCGACTGTTCACGAAGATGAAGAGAGGGGAGCTCGACGAAGATGTTCGATTCAAATCGATGCCGAGCAGGAAGGAGCAAAAGGAGATCGTCGAGATGTCCAAATTCAGGAATCCGAAGCTCAAGGACACCAAAATTGTCCTCAAGAGCAACCGGAATGTCTTGTGCTGTGTCAACAGTCGCTGCAAGACCAACTTCTGGAACCGCGACGTCAATGCCGCCAGGAACACCTTGGAACTGCTGAGGAGTGGACTGAAAGGGAAGCACGGTCCAAGACGACTGAAGCCATTCAGGCGAGGCGGACAGCAGTCATGACGTCGACGGAGAACAAGGTCGTTTGAAAGACTCAGAGGCACTAGCAATGCAGAGAGATCATAGCAACGACAAGGGGGCACCGTCGGGGGCCATCCCCTCCCTCCACGGCTATCCTTACATTTGGAGGGGACAGAGGCCAGTAGGGCAGGAGCAGTGCGCTCGTTAACGTGGGCTAGCGCCACACCTGATCCGTGCTTGGTGCCACCAAAAGCTTCGACTCGGCCCCGCATTGGCCGAATGTGCCGCGCATCCAGCCGCCGTTCCCGCCGACGATTGGATGAAAAAGCATGGTCCCCCCATGGCGCCCCTCCTCCGCCGTCGGTTCCATAGAACGCGAGCGACTCAGCCGGTACATTTATAGCCGCGCCGACGGTGCCGGCGCGAGTGGCTGCGTGGGTGTCGTGCTCCTCCCCCGGCGCCGGGAGATTCGCGTTCGTCCCGCGCTTGGCACTGCTTGTGCCTCGCCGATCTGCCGAATCGCTGCGGGCCGCTTGGGACGCTAGCGGCTCCTCTCTCCGGCCCGTCCGCTCGACCCACTGCTCGCCATGCTGCTCGCGCAGGCGGCGGCCGCCGCGACGTTCGAGTCGCCTCCCGGCGGCGTGCGCAAGTACGTGGTGGGCGTGTGCGCGATGGAGAAGAAGACGCGCTCCAAGCCCATGCAGGAGATCCTGCGCCGCCTCGCCAAGAAGAAGCAGTTCGACGTGTACATATTCGACGACGCCACGATCCTGCACGCTCCCGTGGAGCGCTGGCCCGTGTGCGACGCGCTCATCAGCTTCTACTCGACGGGGTTCCCGCTCGCCAAGGCCGAGCAGTATGTGCGGCTCACGCACCCGGTGCTCGTGAACGACCTCAACATGCAGCACGTGCTCTTCGACCGGCGCAAGGTGTACGAGCTGCTCATGCGCCACGGCATCTCGGTGCCGCGCCACGCCGTCGTCAACCGCGACGTGCCGGGGTCCGAGGACGAGATCGAGGAGGGCGACAACTACGTGTGCGTCAACGGCGTGCGCATCAACAAGCCGTTCGTGGAGAAGCCCGCGGACGCCGAGGACCACAACGTGTACATTTACTACCCGACGAGCGCCGGCGGCGGCAGCAAGCGTCTCTTCCGCAAGATTGGCGATCGCTCGAGCGAGTTCTACCCGGACGTCAACACGATCCGGCGCGACGGCTCGTACATCTACGAGGAGTTCCTCAACACGCAGGGGACGGACGTCAAGGTGTACACGGTCGGGTCGAGCTATGGCCACGCCGAGGCGCGCAAGTCGCCCGTGCTGGACGGCCGCGTGCTGCGCGACTCGGCGGGGAAGGAGGTGCGGTACCCTGTGATCCTCAACTCGGCCGAGAAGGAGATGGCGCGCAAGGTGTGCCTGGCGTTCCACCAGACCGTGTGCGGCTTCGACCTGCTGCGCGTGCGCGGCAGCTCGTACGTATGCGACGTGAATGGCTGGAGCTTCGTCAAGAACTCGAAGAAGTACTACGACGACTGCGGCCTCATCCTGCACAACTACCTCGTGTCGGCGCTGCGCTCGCGCTACTTCCGCCAGCGCCGTGCGGGTTCTGGTGCGAGTCTTTCCGGCGCGCCACAGATGTGTCCGCAGTACGCGACCGAGCCGAGCGTCGTCAACTTGAGCGGCAGTCCGAGCAGCAGGAGTGTCGCGACGGGCTTTGATCACATGACACGGCCCGCGTCTAACTCGGACGCGTCTGAAGCTAGCGTCGCGAGCGGCAGCAGCGGTTTCGAGCTGGACGACGAGAAGAAGGAGGAGCTGCGGTGCGTGATCGCGGTCGTGCGCCACGGCGACCGGACACCCAAACAGAAGTTGAAGACGGTCGTGTGGGAGAAGGACTTCGTCGAGTTCTACGAGAAGCGCCGCACCAAGGACGCGTACGACGAGGTCAAAGTGAAGGCTGTGGCGGATCTGCAGGAGCTGCTCGACCTCGTGCGCAGTATGATCAAGGCGTACGCTCCCGGCGTCGGCTCCAAAGACGCAGTGTGGGAGGTCGAAGGTGGCGACAGCTTCGAGAAACTGCTGCAGATGAAGCGCGTGCTGGAGCGCTGGAAGTTTGCTGGCATCAACCGCAAGGTGCAGTTCAAGCCGCGCCGCCACTACACGCCGCCGTCGTCGTCAGGTGGCAAGTCGGAGATTCTCATGATCCTCAAGTGGGGCGGCGACTTGACCGAAATGGGCAAGGTGCAAGGCGAGGAGCTCGGCAAGACGTTCCGCAATATGCTGTACCCGGTCGAGGAAGGTGGCGTATTGCGCTTGCACTCGACATTCCGGCACGATCTCAAGATCTTCACTTCGGATGAAGGTCGTGTGCAGATGACGGCGGCCGCATTCGCGAAGGGTTTTCTGGAGCTCGAGGGTGACTTGACTCCGATCCTCGTCAGCCTCGTCACGACGTTGGGGAAAGGTTCTCTGACTGCTATCGTACTCAGTTGCGGGTTATTGTGGTCTGACTGACTGGGTTATCCGTTCTCGCTTCCATGACTGACAGATGCCAACAAGATGCTGGACCACTCGGGCCAAGCGGACGCGAACGAGGAGATCCAACGCACGAAGGAGAAGCTCAAGAGCCTTCTGCACCGCGAGTACACGTCGCTGGAGGAGCTGCACGCGGCGCTCGCTCCGCTCAAGACCGACTCGATCCTCCGCGCGCTCGAAATCATCAGGAACCCGATGGAGGCGCTCGCGCGGCTGCACGAGTTGATCCGCAAGCTCAAGACGGAGATCCAGGAGTACTGCCAAGACAAGCGTAAGTGGTGTTCTAGGTGTTGGAATTGCATCGGTTACCTGTGACTAACCGGGTTCGATGAACAACAGAGGCCGATGAGAAGATGCCGCTGTATATGGGCGAGACGTTTTCGCTCATGTTTGAGCGGTGGGAAAAGCTCTACCGCGACTTTTACTCGGCCAAGAAGGAGCAGTTCGACCTGAGCAAGATCCCGGACGTGTACGATTGCATCAAGTACGACCTTCTGCACAACTCGCATGTGGTGCTCAAGTACGGCCGCGAGCTGTTCGCACTCGTCGAAACGTTCGCGAGCTGCTACGTCGCGCAGGAGTACGGCATGGAGGTTGCGGAGAAGCAGTCGATAGGCATTCGGGTGTCGCAGGCGCTGTGCGCCAAGATCCGCGCGGATATCGTCACGGTCATGGGCACGGATGCCAAGACGCAGGAGAGCACGAGCACGAGCACGTCGACGAACAACAGCCTGTACGGCGGCACGTTCGCGCCGTACACGTCCGGCAGCGACGAGTCGGCTGGGAGCGGCGACCTGAACGCGGCGGACATTGAGCACCTCGGGTACCGACTGGACCCGTCGTTCGCCAAGGAGCTGCGCATCAAGAGTCCGGCGACCCAAGTGCGCACGCGCATGTACTTTACGAGCGAGAGCCACCTGCACACGCTGCTGAACGTGCTGCGGTTCCAGTGTCCCGCATGGCGCGTGCGGCACCAGGGCGGCGGCGAGGACGACGAGTACCAGGTGTCGGTCGAGCAGGAGAAGTACAGCAACGAGATTCTCAAGCGCATGGGCATCAGCGTGCACGAGCGCATCCTGGAGCGCAAGTACGTCTTCCGGGAGTCCAAGATGATCTCGGACAGCAGCATGCGCGCGATCGACCGCGTGCCCGAGGTCAACTACCTCGCGCACATTGTCATCCGTGTGTTCGAGCTGCCGTACGTGGAGGAGGACAGCGACGACCGCTTCCGCGTCGAGATCTCGTTCTCGCCTGGCGTCAAGACGAGCGTCATGGACGCCGGCGAGCGCACCGCGGGGGGCGAGCATCCGGCCATGAGCAGCAGCGACGGACCCGACCCGCGAGACGTGATCTACCTCACGCGCCACATGAGCGGCGTCATGTTCGAGGACATGCTCGCGACCTGCGTGGCGTCGGTGCAGAGCAAGGCGACAACCCCGGCGGCGGCCGAGCCGTCCAAATAGACCAGCAGCTCGCCGAGCGCGCGCCTCGTAATCTAAACTATACAGACAGCTTCATACGAGACGTGCGTTGGCATTCGAAACGTGGAGGGAGGGATCCTAAGCTAAGCTACTGGTAACCTTGGCTGGGTCGGCTACGAGCGACCTACTCGTTGCCGATCCACTCGGAGAAGCGCTGCGCGTGGTAAGCGGCCGACAGCGCGCCGATCGACGACACGGCGATGGGCAACGGCTTCTTGGTGCGCACGGCGCGCACGCCCATCGCCGACATGGTGACCGTCGACATGAGCAGCGCCACGCCGTGGCCGTTCGTCATGTGCTGGCTCTGCAGCATGTAGCCCGCGACGCCGAAGCCCGCGCCGAGCGTGAGCCCGGCCACGAGCGACGGGACGCTCTTCTTCTTCAGGTAGCCGAACACGCCGCCGGCGGTGAGCAGTCCCGCCATCGTGTACGTCGGGTGGTGCGCCATCTTGAGTCGTCTGCGGGATCGGCGGGAAAGTGAAGTGGCGGAATAGCTCACGCGGCGAATGACCAGGGTATCGTACCGTGAATGACAAAAGTTCGTGTCGTTACCCGATAAAGTCTCCCGCTCGCTTACCTAATCATGCATCAACATGGCAAAGATTATCCCGGCAGAATGTATGCGGAGGTTCCTTACAACGCAAAAATCTCTGACCGCACATTTGCTCTTCACATTAGAGCAGTATCATGACTCCCTCCCCCTTCACTCGGCATCGAAGTCGGGAATGGGAGCGTGCCCGCCAGGGACGTAGCGGTGCCGCGTCGGTGGGTTCGCGAGCTGGTGCGCGTGGTACCCGGCACTGACTGCGCCTGCGGCCGCGAGCAGCAGCGGCCCGCCAGGCTTGAGACCCGTGGCCAATGCGCGCTGACCCGAGACGCCGGCGATGAGACCGGACATGGTGAGCCCCGTGCCTTGGGTGAACGTGTGGTCCGAGATGGTGTCCGTGATGGCCAGCAGTCCCGTGAGGAGGAAGCCCACGCTGAGCGCCAGTCCGCCCACGAGCGACGGCGTGTGGCGCTTGGCCACGTATCCTGCGCCGCCCGCCAGGCTCGCGAGCACCGCGAAGTGGAACGCCGGGTGCTTGCCGCCGTTGCCCATGGCCGATCCCGCTCCGTGGGGAGTCGCTGCCGATCGAGGTGGCCCGCTCCTCGGCTCGCGCGGCGTGTGCGGATGTGGCGAAGCGGAGCGGATCGAGCAATCCCTTCTTGAGCGTGCCTGACCTTCGTCATTCATCATCATCATGGCGCTGGCGGTTCGTATCGTGATGATTTCAGCGCACAGGTGCAGTTAACACCACATACCATCGATATTTAACCTTCGAGGCGACACATACAGGCTGGCAGGTGCAACCGAGTCTACTTGGAGCGCATGATGTGGCGCAGCTCGACGCCGAGGATCTCGGTCACCTTGAGCTGCATCCTGGCCATCTCGCGGCACGAACAGACCTCCTCGACCTCGGGCAGGAAGCGGCAGCACGCGGCCGCGGCCTCAAAGTGCTCGAACGCCTCGTCCGTGCGGCCCTGCGCGAACAGCACCTGAGCGATGTCGAGGTGCGCCGACGAGCAGCGCGGGTCGATCGCCAGCGCCTGCTGGAAGTGCGCGATCGCGCGCATCGGGTCGTTCGTGCCGACGTACACGCGACCGGCATTCAGGAACGGCAGCGGACACTCGGGTGACAGCTCGAATGCGCGCAGGAACCGCCGCATCGCCTGCGCGTAGTTGCCCTGGTCCGCCAGCACCTCGCCGTGGAACAGGTTCACCTCGGCCGACTCGGGGAACGCCGCGATCGCCTCGTCGAACACGTCGTTGGCCTGGTAGATGGACCCGCTCTTGTACAGCGCCATGCCGTACGAGACGTGCGTGACCGGCAGCGCGTCGGATCGCGAGAT
This sequence comes from Phytopythium cucurbitacearum (nom. inval.), assembly GCA_023336425.1. Taxonomy (NCBI): domain Eukaryota; phylum Oomycota; class Peronosporomycetes; order Pythiales; family Pythiaceae; genus Phytopythium; species Phytopythium cucurbitacearum (nom. inval.). Next base: position 4,972 of record JAADXC010000734.1, on the reverse strand, counting down.
GCACCGGCGCAGACTCTGCACGGAACCCTGGTAGTCGCCGTCCAGCAAGTACATCTGACCCATGTGCAGGTGCACGTCGGCGTCGTTCGGGTCGAGCTCCATCGCCTCCGCAAAGCACGACGTCGCCTCGTCCGTCTCGCCGATCTCCGACAGGAAACCGCCCTTCTTGACGAGACCGTTCACTGACGTCGGATGCAGTGCCAGACTCTTGTCGATGACTTCCAGCGCTGCGTGGACATCTCCAGCCACGTACAAGAGCGAAGAGTGGAGGTTCAGCGCCAGCGCCTGCTGCTCCGCTGTCAGTCCTTGTTCCTCCATGTCCATCGCTGTCAGTGCCCAAATATCTCGTTGCGCATCGCTGTAATCCTTGTTGCGCTTGTGGAAGATCGCGCGGTGCAGGAGCGTGAGCGCGTCGACGTCCGCCTGATCGATGCTGACCTTCTTCGCAATGTCGCTCGGCAGGCACGTCGAGTAGTCGGCGTCGTGCTCAAACGCCTCAAAGTAGCTATCGACGAGCCAAGTCGACGGAAGCTCGTGGACCTTGACCATCTCGTCGAACAGGCCCTTGGCCACCTCGCGACCGACGAGCCGCGAGACGCGGTCGATCGATTCCGCATGCTCTTGCGACCGCGAACCGTCCAATATGAAGGATGTGACGTAGTGCTGCATTGCTTGTTGCGGGTGCGAGCTCTTCTCCTCGACCTTCCCCAAACAGTTGTACGCACCGGCGCTGAACGGGTTCAGCTTCAGCGCAATCTCCGCCTCAGTTTTCGCGCGAGTCATCTCACCCAGCTCGACAAAGCAGTTGGAGCGGCCGACGAGGATCTTGTCCAGCGACTTGTGGTGGATCGGCAAGTGATCAAACGCCTTCGCGTACGCACCAAGCGCCGCAGCGTGACGGCTGGATCGGAGTTTGCGATCGCCATCCGCCACGGCACTGCGAACGGATGCGAGATTCCCAATCAGCTCTTGCTCAATTGCCAGCGAGCGCGTCAAGAAGTGGTTGACCACATACAGCGGCTCTTCGGCAGCACTCTTGAAGGCTTTCAGTGACGAGCGTTTCTCGGCGGACAAGGTGTCACACAGCGCCTGAAACTCGACAGCGCTCAGTTTCTCGACGTCGCCCGTTACTTCCCACGTGGCCTCGGCAACTGCCTGGATAAACGACTTGATCTGAAGCGTGCTCAGTTTCCGCTGGTTCTTGTCGCTGTCGCCTGGGATGAACCCCAACGCATAAATGACCGACGGGTACATGTATCGCCACGCCGAGCTGCTGCTGTCTTCCACGATGGGATCTTCAGACTCATTAGAGTCTTCACCAGCGCCTTGGTGCACCGTTTCTCCATCAGAGTCACTGCCGTCTGACTTGACGTTCGCCGATTCATCGTCGTTAGGCTTCGTATCTGCAGACTCTTCACCAACACTCGATTCGTCTTCACTCTCGGCAACCTGGGCCTCGCAAGCTGCTGGGTCTTCCGCCTCGTTCGTTTCCGCGTGCTTCTCTTCAACCTCAGCTTTGACGTCAGTCTGCTCAGCGTCATTCGTCTCGATATCTGCTTTGCGTTCAGAAACCGTCGCCTCGCTCTCGACACCACCGTCGTTGACTTCGCCTTTCTCTTCGCTCGCCGCCGTGTGAGGCTCGTGGCTCGGTTCAACGGGGTCAGCGATGTCAAAAGCCCAAGGCGTCCGTCGACTCACTAACTCAAGCATCTTGTCTTGCAGTTTTATGGCAGTCGCCATCACGAGCTCCTCGTCCAGATCAGGCACCTCCACAAACCGTGGAGGGTTGTACAACACATCCCAGACCTCGTTGATTGCCTTCACCTGCTTGGTGCAGTCATGGTCGTGCTTGTCCTCGACCCATTTGTGGACGCTCATGGCCATCGCGCCTTCTGTCAGGTTCTTGTGCTGGTAGATCAGATCCGAGCACACCTCGATCACGTCCTGGAAGAGCGATCCGCACTGCGTCTTGACCTCCGACAATGTCAGCTTGTCATGCAGCGCATTAGGGAACCCGAACGGAGCCAGCACGAATGAGATCACGCGATAGATGGCGCCTGAAGCGTCCAGAAACTCTTCCTTGCTCACGGCAGACGGCATGTCAAAATAGCGTCGTCCCTCCGTGATCCACACGACTTCGTCGGCGTTGTCGTCATGCGTCGGCGCATTGTTGGACTGCTTGTCACCGAACTCATCCTTGCCATCCAGACGTTCCGAGTAGTTTTTCTCAATGTCTTTCGCAACGTCTTCTTCAATGTGCTGCGTGGAGTCCCCATCCGCTGAAAGATCGAATTGGCCGTCGCCATCTGCAAAGACAAGCGCGTCTCGCTTGAAAATGTCCTCGGTGTACAACGGCGGAATCTGCTCGACCCACTCGTCGGAGAGCGCAGCAGAGCACATCTGCACAGCCGCATGTCCACTGATCAAGAGGGATGTGGCTACTGCCGCTACCTCCACGACGCTGGCGCCGACGACAGCCACAGGGACATCGAAGTTGATCCCCGTGGCCTCAAACAGCTCCTTCAGTTCCTGCTGCGGCAGCAAGAACGTACTCCCGTCGCCGCTGTCCGTCGCGAAAATGTCATGGAAAGGCACGTTGAGTGCGCCGAGAAGGTGGCCCGCCACCGGTGCCGTCCCCTTGACGCCGAGAAACTCGTCCTCGGATCGACAGTCCACGATCTGCGTCTGGGCCTCCAGCACCTGAGGCACAAACGCATCGCGCTCGACTGTGCGCACCGCGTTCGGCGCGTCGATCTGGCTCTTGTCGCACGTGAGCAGCTCCGGAAGCGACAGCCACGTCCCCGCTCCCGTGTCATTGACCTGCGTCCAGCATCAAACAGATCTGTCAGATCCACTAGTCCACACCAAACGCCAGCGAACCACCACACATATACCAGCACGACTGGACGCTCGCCGACGCTCGACAGCTCCCAGTAGATCCAGCACGCGGCCGCCAGCTGTGCCTTGGCGTCGGCGAACGGCGCGACGCGGCATTGCGCCAGACTCGCGTCACTGCTGCCGTCGCCGCCGCCGTCAGCTACGGCCGACAGACCGAGCGCCGCCGCTGCCTGCTGCACGCGCCGCTCGACCTCGCGCGCGGTCGGCGCGGCGTCGAGCGCGACGGCCACGCTCAGCTCCTGCGGCATCGCCATCCCCATCCGCTTCCGCTTCCGCCTCCACGCGAATGTTCCCGTTTGTTGGGTTCGTGCGTTGCCTGCCCGCACTGCTCTTGCCAATCAACACACGACAGAAAGGAGCGCCTGTCGAGCGGACGGGGGGTAGGGCGGGCGGACGGTTCGAGCGGACGCGTCTGGAATCGATATATCGGTATACCGGTATCCTTTTTGCATTTCGAGACGGCCGAATCGAAAAGCGGGGCATGCGACCGGAACAGCGGCGAGCATGATCTTCTCCTTCTACGTGTACTCGCGCAGCGGCGCGTGCCTGTTCCATGAGAAGTGGAACGCCGGCGTCGGCGGGGGCCGCGCCGTGACGTACTCGGACCCGGAGGAGGAGAAGCGGCTGCTGTTCGGGCTCATCTTCTCGCTCAAGGAGTTCGTGTTCAAGCTGGCTCCGCAGTCGCAGCAGGGTGACTCGACCGCCGCCGACGGCGCGCAGGGAGCGCAGCCCATGGAGGGACTGCAGCGGTACCAGACGGGAGCGTACACATGCCACCACTACGAGACGCCGAGCGGACTGCGGTTCATCCTGATGACCGACAATCAAGCTGGCGATCTGAGCGCCACGCTGCGGTACATTTACGCGCAGATCTACATCGACACGGTGGTGAACAACCCGCTGAGCGACGTGAAGACTGCCAAGACGATCAATAGCCAGCTCTTCCGCGCGCAGCTCAAGCAGTATCTGGAGAGCCAGCCCTGCTTCCGATAGACTGGGTGCAGGACTATCCGTTGACGTTTCGCTGATCGATATGATGTGCGATTGACCGTGTTGAATGTGGTTTGCGTTGTCATGCAATTGTGTCGGTTCGGCCTGATCGACCTATCCCATTGTAACGAACGCAGTGACAAACAGTTCGACGGAATGTGCCGCAGAAGCTGGTGGCAGCCATTCGAGGCAGACTTCAACTCTGTTGAGATGTGGCGCGGTCTTCTTGTGCAGCGTCACACGATCGGTCTCTGCTCGATGGGCAACCTGCCAACTCTGATCTCGGGGACATGATAGAGTCGGGTTGGTCGGAACATTGAACGAAGGTCCTGGTGTCGTGTCCTTCAGATCACGATCAAACTCGAATGCTAGTGAGTATGATACCTGTCCTGGTTGTAGAATCCTTCACACAACTCCCCCAACATTGCATCAGACCTTGGGAGCTCAAGTAGAAACGCAGAGAATCGACGAGGCTGTGCGTAGAAGCATCCGATCGTTTGCAATTGGGGTTTGATTTCTTCAGCACTCATCCCGAGCGTTGCCGTGTGTTATTCTGCGGCTGAGGTCTAGGTGCTGCACGATCGCATCGCTGCGATAACCTGTTCGCAATACTCACCCCGCCGTCACTCTTGACAATACTTGGGTCATCATCTTGGAACAACGCCAGAGCTCTGATTGCCGAAGTGTGAGCCGAACCTTTGGCAAGGCCGATCCATGCACAAAGACGAACACCTAGCCACAGTTTCCAGCATGCTTGCAGCGAGGTTCACTTTTCCTCAACGAGCTTCTTCAACTAATTATCTGGATTGAACAACGCAAATATCATACAGATGAGTATTTGTTGAACATCAGTGCTGTTTGATTCTATTACGTCACACATGACCACTACACTGCAAATGGGTGGTGTTTCACTGTCATCCGTGCCTCCACAAAACACAAGGAGAGCCCGAACGACCTCGATCGATCACGACACAACCGTCACCGAAAGCTTAGGCGTACGTGATGGTGCTCGTCGAGTACTTGCAGAGCGAGCCCGACGGACCCGAGCCGAGGATCTTGGGCTCGCCCGAAGTGACGGCCTGCG
>JAADXC010000733.1:0-11855 GCA_023336425.1 Phytopythium cucurbitacearum (nom. inval.) | reverse complement strand
CGACGGCTGTGCCATCGTCGTCCGTTGGATCGTCTTCTGACGCAGCGTCGAGTGGTCTCGAGTTCGGTGTGATCGCTGTGGCTGCGGTGGTGGCGTTGGCTGCGCTGGCTGCGATCGGTCAGCGTGTGTGGCGTCGTGTGCTAAACAGTCGCGACCAGGAGCGTGAAAGCGTACCGTTGCTGTAAGAGTCGATCGGTGCTCACATCGAACACGCTGATCACAATTGGGGTGTTGAGATTATTTGATCTTCATTTTCATTAGAGCTGCTCTCTGGTAACCTTGTCTACAGCAGGGGTGACAGCTCCTCAGGGGGAACACCTCGTTGCCAAACGAGTCGTCGGATGTACCTGCTGACGGCGACGAACAGCGTGCCGAGCGCCAGCACCAGCACGACGCCGATGATAACTAGGACCCAGTTGAACGGGTCATTATCTCCGCTGTCGTACGCATTTCGAGGTGGATGTTGGCTGGCTTCACTGCTGCTGTAAGCGCCGTGGGTGGGGAGGCATTTGGTCTTCGCGAGCTGAGCAAACCAAGACGCGGCAGGACGCGCCACCCGAGTGAGATCTCCACCCCCAGGGGTGAGCTCTCCAACAGCACCGACGTCCGACGGGAACTTGACTTCGAACAGCCCGAAGCGCGGCGCGTATGACCCCCACTCGTAATTGTCGAGCAGCGACCACGCCGTGTACCCGATGATCGGGATCCGATGTTCCGTCACGGCGATGTAGACTTGCTCCAGGAACAGCTTGAAAAACTCGAGTTGCTGCGTTGCGCTCTCAGGGCTGCTGTTGCCGCACCATCCGTTCTCGGTCAAGAGGATCGGAGCGTGCCGGTCTTTGGAGTGGAGCCAGCGAATCGTGGCGAGGTATCCAGGCGGATATGCACTGTACAGTTCGCATTGGCGACTACCAGTCGGGTCCGGCGCGTGGGTGAGTGACCCAGGCATCAGATGCGACTCGTCGAGGCCGCGGTCGGACTCCCACCCTGGCGACAGGGACTGACAGCTTGTAGTAGAGTTGGCCGAGCCGCAGTCCGTCACGGCGCGCGAGAGATAGTGGTTGAGCATCAGGACGTCGTACGAGCCCCTGATCAGCGCCGACTCGGCTCTCGTGAAGCTCGGCAGTCTGTCACCCGCCCGCTTTTTCATGGACGCGGGGTAGTCTCCATAGAGCAGCGGCTCAAGGAACCAGCCGACGTCGAACTCGAGTCCGCGCGTCGCGGCGTCAACGTCCCTCGAGTCGCGCGGGTTCAGCGGGTAGTAGTACGAGGCAGCCAAAACCATCCCAATACGAGCGTGGGGGCTTATAGGCGCTGACTGAGCGCTCGCAGACGCCGCCAGTTTGAGGTCGCGGAACGTGCGTACGGCCTTGGCGTGCGCCAGCAGCAGGTTGTGGCCCACGACGTACGCGCTGTCCGCTGCCGGTTGGACGCCTGGCGCACCCTCACCTTTGCAGTACGCCATGCTCGCGAACATGTGCGGCTCGTTGATGGTGGCCCAGATGGCGACGCGCGCGCCGAACTCGCGGAACAGCAGCGACGCGTACTGCGCGAAGTGGTCGCTGATGGCCGGGTGCAGCCAGCCGCCGGGCGACAGCTCGGTCTGCAGCGCCAGCGGCAAGTCTCCGTGGTAGATGGTCAGAATCGGCTCGATTCGGTGGGTCACGAGCTCGTCGAGCAGCGCGTGGTAGAACGCGAGGCCCGCTGGGTTGCGCTGCATGCGCCGCGTCAGCGGATCCCACGCCATGGCTCTCGACCACGAGACCGAGAAGCGGAAGGACTGCATCCCCATGTCGCCCATGCGCGCCACGTCCTCGCGGAAGCGGTGGAAGAAGTCGTCGGCCACGTCGGCGCACGCGACAGCGGGGGCGGCGCGGCAGTAGGCGTCCCAGATGCTCGGCGAGCGTCCGGACTCGTTCCAGCCGCCCTCGACCTGATACGCGGCCGTGGCCGAACCGAACATGAAGTCGTCGTCGAAGCAGCGAGGCCTCGCGACCGCCCCCTGGCAGCCGATGCACAGGCAGAGGAGCAGCACGGCCACGGCCGCCCGCGGAGCACGGAGGCGGAGCGTCATGACGCTCGGGGACCGCGACTGTCGCGCCTGGGGTTCTCTCCCCGCTCACTTTGTCTAATGGCTTGAATGGGATCTGACCGGTGGTGGAACCCGCGCGGGTGACACGCGACGGATCCTTGTATCCCACAGTCCCGCGCATCAGGGGGGATGAGCGCGAGCCTAGGATTCAACCACGCATCCGACATGTCAAGCATAGGGTGGGGAACAGGTGAAAGCACGCTTATATTGAGCTCTCGATGCTCGACACTACAGCATCCGAAGCGGTCAACTGCTCTCAGTTGCCGGAAATGAGCGGGATGCCCTCGTAGCCATCGCGGCGGCGGCGCTGGACGACGACGACAGCGACGGCGGCGACAGCGACGAGCACCACGGCGCCGACGACTGCGAAACCCCAGACGGACCAGAGCGTGGCGATCTCCTCCGGCTCGGTGGCGGCGGCGACGGCGATCGCGGCCGGGTCGTCCAGGCACCGCGTGGTGGCGACTTGCTTGAACCACTTGGCCGCCGGACGCGGGATACGCTCGAGATCCGTCGGCTTCGGCTCGTAGAAGTCCGGCGAACCAGCCTGCGAGGTGAAGTTGACGTAGTAGAGACCGAAGCGCGGGCCGAACGAACCCCACTCGTAGTTGTCGACGAACGACCAGGCCGTATAGCCGATCACCGGGATCTTGTCGGCCACGGCCAGGTACACCTGGTTGACGAAGGCCTTGAAGTAGTTGAGTTGGTCCATGTTCTCGACCTCGCCGTCGCCGCACCATCCGTTCTCCGTCAGCAGAATGTCCACCGTCGGGTCCTTGGCGTGCACCCACTTGATCACGTCCAGGTAACCCGGCGGGTAGCCCGTGAACATCTTGCAGTACTCGCGGCCATAGCTGTCGAGCTTGCCGGGCATCGAGCCGGGCATCAGGTGCGAGTCGTCCACACCCTTGTCACTGGCCCACCCAAGCGGCAGCGCCTCGCACGGCGTATTGGACGTCGGCGAGTCGCAGTCGGTGACCGCGCGCGAGAAGTAGTGGTTGAGCATGAAGAGGTCGTACGAGCCCTTGAGCACCTTGGACTCTTCCGCCGTGAACTGCGGGACGCGGTCGCCGCCGCGCTGCTTCAACGCCGGAGGCCAGTCGCCCGTGAGCGTCGGGATGAGGAACCACCCGAGCTCCATGTTCATGACTCGCTCCGCGGCCGCCACGTCCTTCGAGTTGGCGGTGTCCAGCGGGTAGTAGTACTGGGCGACCTGCACGATGGCGATGCGAGCCGTCGGACGCACGACGCCGCTCGCCTTGAGTCGACGGAACTGCTCGACGGCGCGCGCGTGCGATACCAGGATGGTGTACGATGCCATGTAGGCGGACGTCGGCGTCGGGTCCTCCGCGGGCGGGCCGAACCCCTTCAGTCCGTAGAAGTAGCCCGCCAGTCCTTGCGGCTCGTTGAACGTCGACCAGAAGTCGACCTTGTGGCCGAACTCCTGGAACATGAGCGTCGAGTACTCGGTGAAGTGACCAACGATGTCCTTGTTGAGCCATCCCTGCGGCGCCAGCTCGTCCTGCAGCGCCAGCGGCAGATCGTAGTGGTAGAGCGTCAGGATGGGAGCGATGTTGTTGCGGTTGAGCTCGTCGATCATGTCGTGGTAGAACGCGATGCCCTCCGGGTTGGCCTTCATGCGGCGCGTGGCAGGGTCCCACGTCATGGCGCGCGACCACGAGATGGAGAAGCGGAACGACTGCAGTCCGTTCTCCTTCATCAGCTGGATGTCGGCCTTGTAGCGGTGGTAGAAGTCGTCGGCCACGTTGGCGCACATGACGCCGGGCTGTGTGCGGCAGTAGTCGTCCCAGACGCTCGGCGTGCGGCCGCCCTCTGCAGCGGCACCCTCGACCTGGTACGCTGCAGTCGCAGATCCGAACAGGAACTCATCCGGGAAGCACTTGGCTGGAGCGGCTGCGCCGGTGGCGACCAGGCAGGCCGCCGCGCCGACCGCGAGCTGCACCAGGCGGGTCAGAAGCTGCATCGGAGTCCGACGACGCGAATCGAAGAATGAATCACCGAGGCGACTCGCTGTGCCAGCAACGGCAGGGCCGTGACCGAGATGGCGATGTTGATGGCCAAACCAGATGGCTGGCCGCGGGCGAAGCGAAAAGGTTGTGCATAGCAGCGCGCCGTCGTGGGAATCCTTGACATGTGGGAGCTGACTTCAATATGGAGAGCGGATCAGCTGTCTGTAACCACGCGTCAAATATGATGCGGAGCGGCAGGCGTCGCAGCGACGGCGAATTCGGATCCTGTGCCAGCACTGGGAATGAGCGGCAGTCGACTGCAACTCGTTCGGTATCAGTCATACCATCCGAGCTATATTGATTGCTCGATAGTCATATTTGAAGTTGATGGTCTCAACTTCAACATGCTAGAGGCTTTCAAACAGAAGATTCATCGTGACCACCGCTCATGCAGCTACAGTAGAGGATTGAACACTGAGAGGCATCGTTCCTCTTAGCAGTCATGGTGATCTCCGACAATACTGTGCCAGGTTACAGGCTAGTGCTCCTCCAGACTCTGTGCTGTGCCATCACATTACGCACTGCCACGGAGCGGAATGCGCTCGTAGTCGTTGCGGCGCTTGTACCGCGACGCTGCAGCGCCGACGGCGGCAAGAACGGCCATCGCGGCCACAACCACTGTCGCAATGGTCGAGGTCGCGTAGGACGTCGTGGTCGGAGGTGAGCTCTCCAGCTCGCTCCAGCCGTCCAAGCACTTGGTGGAGGCCACCTTCTTGAACCACTTGGCAGCAGGACGAGGGATGCGCTCGAGATCCGTCGGCTTCGGCTCGTAGTAGTCGGGCGAACCTGTCTGCGAGGTGAAGTTGACGTAGTAGAGACCGAAGCGAGGACCGAACGATCCCCACTCGTAGTTGTCGAGGAACGACCACGCAGTGTAGCCGATCACAGGGATCTTTTCCTCCACCACTGCGATGTACACTTGCTCGACGAAGCGCTTGTAGAACGCGAGCTGGTCGTAGTTCTCGACCTCGCCGTTGCCGCACCAACCGTTCTCCGTCAGCAGAATGTCGGCGGTGGGGTCCTTGGCGTGCACCCACTTGATCATGGCGAGGTAGCCTGGCGGGTAGCCAGTGTACCCTTCACAGTAGTTGTTGCCCTCGCTATCCTCCTTGCCGCTGATCGTGCCAGGCATAACAGCGGTGTCGTCAAAGCCACGGTCCGTCTCCCATCCCGCCGTCAGCTCCTTGCACCGCTGGGTTGGGTTGTTCCAGTCGCAGTCGGTAACAGCGCGAGTCTTGTAGTGGTTGAGCATGAAGAGGTCGTATGAGCCCTTCAGCAGCTTCGACTCTTCTTCCGTGAACTTGGGCAAACGGTCTCCGACCACTTCGCGCATGACAGCCGGGTAGTCGCCCGTGACCGTTGGGATGAGGAACCAGCCCATGTCAAACTGGAGTCCACGCTCAGCGGCAGTCACGTCCTTCGGGTTGGACTCGTCGAGCGGGTAGTAGTAGCTCGCCACGAGGACGATGGCGATGCGAGCCTTCTTGCCAATCACGTTCTTGGCCTTCAGTTCGCGGAAGCGCTGCACCGACTTGGCGTGCGACACCAACACGTTGTAGGATGCAGTGTAGGCCAGCGTGTCGGAGCCAGAGTACCCAGGAGCGTGGATGCCTTGAGCGTACCCGTGACCGACAGTCGACAGGGGCTCGTTGAACGTCGTCCAGTAGTCAATCTTGTGGCCGTACTCGTTGAAGACAAGCGTAGAGAAGTCCACGAAATGGTCTTGGATCTCGGTGTTGAGCCATCCAGGAGGCGAGAGTTGAGTCTGCAGCTCCGACGGCAGATCCCAGTGGTAGAGCGTCAGGATCGGCTCGATCCCCTTGCTGCGGATCTCGTCGATGAGCGAGTGGTAGAACGCGACTCCCTCAGGGTTGACCTTCATGCGGCGAGTCTCCGGGTCCCAGTTCATGATACGCGACCACGAGATCGAGAAGCGGAAGGACTGCAGACCAATATCGGCCATCAGCTGGATGTCATCCTTGTAGCGGTGGTAGAAGTCGTCAGCGACGTTCGCGCACAAATACCCCGGCTTCTCGCGGCAGAAGTCGTCCCAGATGCTGGAAGTGCGTCCGCCCTCCTTGACGGCACCTTCCACTTGGTATGAGGCCGTCGCCGTGCCGAACATGAAGTTATCCGGGAAGCATCGCGGTGCAGCGGCCGTTGCAGTCGAGAAGAGCGCTGCCGCTGCTGTCGCAACGAACGCCAGCAGCCTCATTGTCGAATGTTGAAGACGTTCAAGCCAGCGCGCTGAATTGGAAGTGATCTCGCTGTTCCACTAACGCGCCGAACACGTCGATGAGGTGTTCGGGATTCAACCACTCGCGAAAGATGATGGCCCGTCGCTGTGGTTGAAGCCGACGGTTGAAGATATAACTGCACGGCGACGATCAGCGCCAGCTTGGATGAGTGTATGAGCACGCTAGTCGTAACAGTCACGGTGACCTCCAAGTCATCCGAATCACGGATTCGCTCGTCTCATGCTGGCGTGTTGGGTGCCACGGCAAATCCTTGCCGAGGTGCAGCACCGCACGCGCTGCGAAAGCTCATTCGAGAATGGTTGCCCAAGTTGAAGTCGGAGACTACAAAACCTGTGATATATTGTGAATACCTCAATTTGAATTCAGCAATTGCGATTTTTAGATATTTTAAGGTTTCTTCAACCCCTGTCAAATGGAATGCACATGCTATGTTTGGTCGACCTATCCGCTCGAATATGTCGCACTTTTCACGGACTGACACACAAGACACTTTTCAAGACAATCATGCTGTGAGATTCAATGCGCAAGATGACACAGGCCGAGATCTCGTCAAAACTACCTAAGCGCGAGAGATGGACTCGTAGCCAGCGCGACGGCGGCGATGGAACGCGATGAGGCCGCCCGCAGCAACCGCAACGACGACAACACCAACCACGAGACCAATGGTCCAGGTCGATCCGCTGCTGGTAGCAGTGCTGGGAAGACCCGCAAAGTCCGCGGAGCTCCAGCCACCCAGACACTTGGTCGCCGCCACCTTCTTGAACCACTTGGCAGCAGGACGAGGGATGCGCTCGAGATCCGTCGGCTTGGGGTTGTAGAAGTCCGGTGAGCCAGCCTGCGAGGTGAAGTTGACGTAGTAGAGACCGAAGCGAGGACCGAACGATCCCCACTCGTAGTTGTCGAGGAACGACCACGCAGTGTAGCCGATCACAGGAATGTTCTCCTCGGCGACAGCGATGTGGACCTGCTCCAGGAACGCCTTGAAGTACTTGAGCTGGTCCATGTTCTCGACCTCGCCGTTGCCGCACCAACCGTTCTCCGTCAGCAGAATGTCGGCGGTGGGGTCCTTGGCGTGCACCCACTTGATCATGGCGAGGTAGCCTGGCGGGTAACCGGTGTACCGCTCGCAGTAGTTGTTGCCATCCACGTCGGCGTGCGGCTGCATCGTGCCCGGCAGGATGTAGCTGTCATCGATACCCCTGTCGGTCTCCCACCCGGCGGACAGCGCAGTGCACGTCGCACTCGGGTTGTTCCAGTCGCAGTCGGTCACGCCGTTCGAGTAGTAATGGTTCATCATGAACAGGTCGTACGATCCCTTGAGCAGGCGAGACTCCTCCTCCGTGAACTTCGGCAGGCGGTCGCCGACGATTTCGCGCATAATGGGAGGGTAGTCACCCGTGACGATCGGCAGCAGGAACCAGCCCATGTCGAAGTTGAGTCCGCGCTCAGCAGCGGCCACATCCTTCGGGTTGGTCGGGTCACGCGGGTAGTAGTAGGCTGAGACCAGCACAATGCCGATGCGAGCCTTGTCGCCGATCACATTGCTCGCCTTGAGTTCGCGGAAGCGCTTCACGGCCCGAGCGTGAGACACAAGCAGGTTGTGCGACGCCGTGTAGGCCTGCGTGTTGGAGCCCGAGTAGCCCGGAGCGTGGATACCCTTGCCGTACGCGTAGCCCACCGACGCGATCGGCTCGTTGAATGTCGTCCAGTACCGGATCTTGTGGCCGTACTCGTTGAACATGAGCGTCGCGTACTGCTCGTAGTGGTCGGCGATCTCCAAGTTGAGCCACCCAGGCGGCGAGAGCTGGGTCTGCAGCTCCGACGGCAAGTCCCAGTGGTACAACGTAAGGATCGGCTCAATGTTGTTGCGGTTGAGCTCGTCGATCAGAGCGTGGTACCATGCCACACCCTCAGGGTTGACCTTCATGCGGCGAGTCTCCGGGTCCCAGTTCATGACACGCGACCACGAGATGGAGAAACGGAACGACTGCAGACCCATGTCTGCCATCAGCTGGATGTCGTCCTTGTAGCGGTGGTAGAAATCATCGGCAACGTTGGCGCAGTCGTAGCCAGGTCGCTCGCGGCAGAAGTCGTCCCAGATGCTCGGCGTGCGACCGCCCTCCTTGACGGCACCCTCAACCTGGTAGGCTGCAGTGGCCGTGCCGAACATGAAGTTATCTGGGAAGCATCGCGGCTCAGAAGCCACAACGGTGGACGAAAAGAGCGCCGTCGCCGAAGCCACGGCGGTGGCCAGGACAGCGAGCAGACGCATGACTCTCTCGTCCGCTTGGTGAATCACGAACTGAGCGAGATGAGATAGGTATCGAGGCACTGCCAGACTTCCGCGATCATTCGTGCGTGGGTTGGTGTCACTTGCACTTCAACCACGCGCCAAAGATGGTGAGACACGCGCATCTTGGGCTCGTTTCTCCACCAGCAATCTTCAGCTTCCTCAAGGTGGAATCAGGTTCAACCAAAGTGCATGAGCGCGGAGCATTTCATAATCACCGACTACCCATCCTTGCACGCAACAGCCGCTCATACTGCCAGCACCGCTGCGTCATACTCTGTGGAGTCTGAAGCAGACCCGGTCATCTTCAACATTGGAGCACTCAATGACAAAATGAAATGGCTCTCCGAGTCACAAATGCTCGATTCATTCCACATGCATTGTCGTTTACTGCTCGCTATGCTCGGCCAACACTCACGACAGAAGTGGAGTCTGCTCGCCCGTGCGGCGCTGCGTTCGGCGCACCACAACTACCAACACAGCGGCTCCGAAGACGACAGCCACTCCGACCAGTCCCCACACCACGTAGTGGACGCTCTTCGGCTCTGGCTTCTGCGCCGCGACCGCAGCCTGTCCGCCCTTCGCGTCCTCGTCGCTCCAGCCGCTCAGACACTTGGTCGTCGCCACCTTATGGTACCACTTGGCCGCCGGTCGGGGAATGCGCTCCAGGTCTGTCGGCTTCGGGTTGTAAAAGTCGCGCGAACCGGCTTGGGACGTGAAGTTGACGAAGTACAAGCCGAAGTGCGGGCCGTACGATCCCCACTCGTAGTTGTCGAGGAATGACCATGCCGTGTACCCGATCACTGGCAGCTTCTCCTTGACTACGGCCGTGTGCGTCTGCTCCAGGAAGGCGCGGTAGTACTTGAGCTGACCAGGATCGTCGATCTCTCCGTTGCCGCACCACCCGTTCTCCGTGAGTAGGATCTCGGTGTTTGGGTCGAACTCGTGCACGTGCCGCATCATATCGAGGTAGCCTGGTGGGTACCCCGTGAAGTGCTCACAGTAGTTGTTGCCGGAGCTGTCGGTCTGACCGCGCAGCGTGCCGGGCATGATGTGGGTATCGTCGAGCGCGCGGTCCGCGTCCCAGCCAGGGAAGAGCGACTTGCACGGAGCGTTCGACTCGGCGGCGTCGCACGGCGTGACAGCTCGCGAGTAGTAGTGGTTGACCATGAAGAGGTCGTATGAGCCCTTGACCGCCGCGACCTCTTCCTCGGTGAAGTGTGGAAGGCGATCGCCCGCTCGCTCGCGCATCACCGCGGGGTACTCGCCGGTGAGCAGCGGCTGGAAGAACCAGCCCATGTCGAACTGTTTGGCCACTTCGTTCGCCTCCACGTCGCGTGGGTTCGACGGATCGAGTGGGTAGTAGTAGTTCGTGACGAGTACGATGCTGATACGGGCGGTGCTCGGCACTACGTGATCCGCTTGCAGCTTGCGGAACGCCTGAACTGCCTTGCCGTGCGCAACGAGCACAGTGTGCGACACAGTGTACTCGTACGTCGGCGAGCCGCTGAAGCCGGGAGCGTTGAACCCCTTGCCATAGCCGCCAAGGATGAAAGACAGCGGCTCGTTGAACGTCGACCAGAGCGCCACCTTGGACCCGAACTCGTGATACATGAGCGTCGCGTACTCGACGAAGTGGTCCACGAGCTCCATGTTGAGCCACCCGGGCGGTGACAGCTGCGTCTGCAGCTCCGACGGCAGATCCCAATGGTACAGTGTCAGCACTGGCTGGATGTTGTGGCGCAGCATCTCGTCGATGAGCGAGTGGTAGAACGCGATGCCCTCCGGGTTGGGCTTCATGTGACGAGTTGCTGGATCCCAGTTCATGGCGCGCGACCACGAGATGGAGAAGCGGAAGGTCTGCAGACCCGTGTCCGCCATCAGCTGAATGTCGTCCTTGTAGCGATGGTAAAAGTCGTCGGCAACGTTAGCGCACATGACACCGGGGAAGTCGCGGCAGTAGTCGTCCCAGATGCTGGACGTTCGACCGCCCTCCTTGACGGCACCCTCAACCTGGTAGGCTGCAGTCGCCGAGCCGAACAGGAAGGAGTCCGGAAAGCACTTGGGCTCACCATCGGTCTCCGCACTGGAAGAGCCAACGACAAACGCGCCGAGGGCTGCCACCGCTAGCGCGGTCCATCGACACAGACGCATGGTAAGCAACTCCAACAGACACAAAGCACTGACGGTGCGTGGAGATCGGCTGGAAGATTCCAGAGTGAGCCGCTCGGATCTGGACTCGCAATCTTGATGTCCTTTCTGCCCACTGGACCGCATGTTGAAGATGCAGGGTCTCTTGCCCCATCAAACATGATTTGTGGCGTGACTGATCGCTGGCGCGGGTGCTCAGGTTGATGGCTGCGCGCCACACACTTCCGATCGCAGCGCTGCGCGCGTTTCTGCTGTGCATCACCAGATCGTATCGCAGTCAGATTGCGTGGTGGTTGTGCAGCTCGAGTCGAACAGACCGGGTGAGTCGAACAAGTAAGCCTCGACGAGCTCGGACTGCCAGCGCTTGTGATAGGCAATCTCGAAGTCTCCTCCACGACACACGAACCTGTGACGATATCTCTCATTTGCTCCAAGTGCGGGACTGGAGTCGGCTGTACTCGCCAAACGGAGAACACAAATACACTCATTACGGTAAACGAAACAGTCCATGTTTGTGTCATGCGCCTAGAACAGTTGGTAGCATGTCTCCGACCATCGAGTCGCTGTCTTATGCGCGGTCGAGGCTCTGGTAGCCCGCGCGGCGGCGACGCTGAATCACAACAGAGATCACAGCGACAATCAGAATGATGGCAATGCCAACCACGATCCACGTGGTCAAGCTCGAGCCCGACGAAGACTTGGACGTGGCGCCAGACGAGTGTTTGGCAGTCTTCTCGTCGCTAGCACTGCTCAAACAGCGCGTCGTCGCGACGTTCTTGAACCACTTCGCCGAAGGACGAGGGATGCGCTCGAGATCCGTCGGCTTCGGCTCATAGAAGTCCGGTGAACCCACCTGCGAGGTGAAGTTGACGTAGTACATGCCGAAGCGCGGACCATACGAACCCCACTCGTAGTTGTCCAGGAACGACCACGCAGTGTAACCGATCACAGGGATCTTCTCCTCCGTGATGGCGATGTGCACCTGCTCAACGAACAGCTCGAAGTACTTGAGCTGGTCGTAGTTCTCGATGTCG
>JAADXC010000732.1:0-11857 GCA_023336425.1 Phytopythium cucurbitacearum (nom. inval.) | reverse complement strand
GGAGGCTGACGGCATCCTCTTCGGCTTCCCCACGCGCTTCGGCTCGGCTCCGTCGCAGATCAAGGCCTTCTTCGATGGCTGCGGTGGTCTGTGGGCGACTGGCGCGCTTGTCGGCAAGACGGCGGGCATCTTCTTCAGCACCGGCACGCAGGGCGGCGGCCAGGAGGTTACGGCCTTCTCGACGCTGCCGTTCTTCGCTCACCAGGGTCTGACCTTCGTGCCGCTCGGCTACCGCTCGCCGTTGCTCTTCAACATGGAGGAGATCCACGGCGGCTCCCCGTGGGGTGCCGGCGCCTTCGCCGGTGCTGACGGCTCGCGCCAGCCGTCCGAGCTTGAGCTTGGCGTGGCCAAGGTGCAGGGCGAGTCGTTCGCGACCGTCACCAAGAAGCTCTCGGCTTAGATTTGTCGTCCGAAATGCGGGCACACTTCGATAACCTCGTGATAACATTGCGCTCGCTGTACCCTTTCGTCAATGTGTTTGGTGGTCTCATTCGAAAGTATGACTTGCATGTGAGGTGTACTCCGGTTCCACTTGGGTCACTGGCACCGTCACTGGTATGGACAACTTGCGCCTGCCGTCCAAGCTCGAGAGCGACCTCCAGTGGCATAGTGGAAGTCGTTCGCGGAGGTCACCAAGAAGCGCTGCTGCAGATACTGCCACCCGAGTTCGCTAATCCTGGGAAGGAGCCCGTGATGAATGTTCATCCTCTGCGGCCACCATAAAAATAGCGTCGGCTCATGGCAAATTGTTCACGATCAAGAGCCGGGAATGGACGAGCAAACTGTTGTTGATGGCGTGAGGGCTGGCGATGCATCGGACGCGGAGGCTTGGCAGGCGCGATCCACTGCAGGGCTGCAATCTGCGGACGTGAGGAAGCGGCTCGAGGCGTACTCGGTGCTGTCAGACAAGTGCGCCGAGTCGAAACACTTGCAGCGCCAGGTCGGCGCGCTGCTGCGCAGTCAGAGCTCTCACGGAACAACAGCCGCCGCGTCCAGCTCACTCCTGAGTAGTGTGCTGACCGATCTCCGAGCTTCCGATCGCACGCTGCGAATCGCTGCAGCTCGAGTGCTATGTCGTGTGGCGTACGAGAGTCTCCCCGAGCAAGAAGCCATCATTCGTCTGCAGCAGGCCGTCGGAAAACCCGGCGCGAGTGTGACGAGCGCCAACTGCGGATTGACCGTCGGGTGGATCCACATCTTTTCGATTCCAGACGCGATCCGCCGGCGATTTGAACAAGGGCAGCAACGCCATCACGCTCGCCGAGGCTCATCGCTTTCGGACTACGTACAGCAAATGGTCGTCGACAACTACGCTCCAGTCTACCGAGCGGTGTCAGCCTACTACGGCAGTCGCTGCCGATCGTTCCTACCGCTCTGCTGGCGGCACCCACGCGCTGACAGCGAAGATGGCAACCATTTGGACATCCCTGACCCGGATGAGCACCTTATCGGCTTCTTTCTGGTGCCGAGGCAAGCGCAGTTCCCTGAGCCGGAAAAGTTTTTCGCTGGCGATTTGGTGCGTTCGATTCGCAGTGAGGACGAGCTCGCCAAGCTCGCGATAGCTCGATATTTGTTCGAACAGGCCGCGACGACATCAGAGCCGGGATGCAATGTTGGTCATGCTCTTCAAACGAATGGGGATCTCGACTGGCTCGGCGCTGGTGTCGAGAAGCTGAACTCGTTGGATGAGCTGCTAGTCGAGGGCTGCAAGAGCCTGAACAGTACCTTCGTCTGCGATCGATTCGGTCGAGAACAGTGCGATACTGTCCGCGCAGTGTTTGACGCTGTGGTGGTTCCATCATCCGAAGCTGACGCCGAGCCGTTCGCGTGGGAGCCAGTGTTGTTGGGTGCTATCCTAGGCCACCCATCGTTGTCTGCCGAGATCAAGCGGACGATCTCTCTGCTTCGGCCGCCGGGAAGTGGCGATGGTGCACGACATCGTCTCACCTCTGTCGCGGGATCTGGCGCTGTTGCGATTAGCGAGCCGTGGCAGTTCGTAGTCTCCATGTCCGTCCGCGAGGTTCTCCCTGTGACATGGGGTCGATTCCTCGCCAAGTGGCGGCGCGCCGTCGAGGACTCTCCGAATGGGGGCAGTCCGCGCGAACGTCGCGCATCGGTCGTGTGCTCCATCGAGGATATGCGACGCAGCATCCTCGCCACGAATCCGCGCAGCTACCAGGACCTGGACACTTTTCGCCAGCAACTACCGGGCATCTTTCGCTCTCAGCGCTCGTTCGAGCGTGCCAGCCACGCCAGTCAAAATGATCATGGGTCCCCATCACGCCGTCGTCAAGTCGGTTTCTCGACTATCGACGACGATGACAGCGCGAACGAAGATGGTTCGGGAGCAATGCACAAACCCAAGAACTTGAGCGCGGCACTCGACGCCGAGTCGAGGAGGAGCATGGAGATCAGGGCTGCTGTTCGCCTGGAGCGAACGGCTGCGACCGCCGCCAGGAAGCGTCGAGTAGAAGTAGCGGCCAGGCAGAAACGCGACGTGGTATCGGAGAAGGAGCGTACGCTGGAGGAGAAGCTGGAATCTCTGGAGCTGCAGCGATCGCAGAGCCGACAGCTCAAGGCACAGCGCGAGGCGACGCGCCACCAGCAGGTTGGAAATCGGCGGCAGCGCCAACTGAGTCGCATTGAGGCAAAGCAACAGGAGATTGTGGACCGCATTCGCCATCCTCAGCCGCCTCCAGAGCAGACCAAGGCAGCAAAGCGACCAGTAGCAGTGACTCCCCGCCGTCCTCTCTCTGCTCGTCCGCCTTCACGACGAGTCACTGCAGAAGCCGTGGGTCCACGACCGGCAGAGCTGACTCGCGAACGAGGTAAACTGTACGGGGACACAGTCTGCAAGCTGTACGCCGCTGAAGCCGCTCGCCGTCCGACGCTGAGCGCTCGACTAGCCGGCACGACGCGGCGGCCGAATGTCTCACATCAGGCACAGGTTAGTCGCCGCTTCTCGACGTACCGCCTCTCCACGTTTCGGGAGAAATTGGCAGCGTCCAAGCCACCTCCCCCGCGACAAGACTCGCCAGGATCTGGTGGTCGATGGGCGAGCAGTGCTTCCTCGACTGGAGAGCCAAGCGATTCGGAGGACAGCGATCACTCTCAGCAGACCGAGCTTCCCACAGGTGTGGGGAACGCGTGTGCGACGCTGGTGATGCGGAATGTGGCGCAGGTTGTGTCGGAGCGCATCTTGATCCCGTCGGTGCCGCCACCGCCCGTGCCGGAGCCGCCCGTGCCACCGTACGTGGTTCTGGCGCAGTACGAGGCGCTCGACGACGCCGTCAAGCGCAAGTTCCGCGAGCGGTTCGACCTGCAGCGCGTGCGCCACCAGCTCTCGTTCGAGGTGCTCAAGCACTTCACGCGCCTAGCACGGCGCGAGCACGCGTGGCGCGAGTTCGTCGCCCGTGCTGGCCGAGCAGGCGACACACCGTCCATCCGTACGAGCGAGTTCGTCGAGCTGGCGCGCCGCCTGGACGTGCCGCTGGCCACCAAGGAGCTGCAGGCTCTCGCGCGCTCGCTGGACGACCCCAAAACCGGCTGGATCGAGTGGAAGTCCTTCTACACGTGGTGGTGCCTCCAGTTCAACGAGTCCATGTGCAACGATTGAGTCTGCGACGTGTGAGCAGATTTGTTGACATGGATACGCTTCATTTCGGCCAATGAAGTGTGGTATCTGTGCGAAATACAGCCAATCATCTGGCGCAATGGCCGTACTGGACTTAGCTCGCACCTTTTCGAGGTCCCCGAGCAATGACGAGCGTCTTGCTGGCCGCGACCGAGCTAGCCGAGCTCGAGCGCGGCGACGGCACGTGGGAGAACATCCAGGTATGGAGCTTCGGTCACAATGCGTCTATTATGGCACTGCATCGACCGTAGTCTGTGATTTGCGCCTCCAAGGCGGTGCTCCGAGGCGCGTTCCTCCGCTTGTTCAATGCTGCAGCAGCGTCAGACGCCCGCCTCTCTGTCGGTCTTCGCTTTGTAGCCCGCTAAAACACACAGCGAGATGGTGTAACTGATGTCGTTGCGGGTCGACAGGCACTTGAGGAGGCTCTGGCAAAGAGACAGAGCGAGGATGAACGCAGGCGACAGACACTAGAGGAGGCTCTGACGAAAAGGCAGAGCGAGGACGAACGCAGACTACAGGCACTGGAGGAGGATCTGGCTACGAAGCACCGAGAGGACGAACGCCAGCGACACAAACTGGAGGAGGCTCTGGCGACGAAGGACCGAGAAAATGATCGCTGGCGCCAGACACTGGAGGAGGCTCTTGCAACGAGACAGCGCGAGGACGAACGCAGGCGACAGCACCTCGACGCGCTCGCCCGGACTGTGAAGTCTCTCAGCGACGAGCTTCGTCGGTACATCTGACCTAGAATCACAATCGTCATGTTACTGACTGCTGATTTCGAGGGTGTGGATCTGGTAAGGGAGAATGAAGTGTCTGTCGCGCGACAACTTGCCTTCGATCAGCGGTGGGTGGAAGTCGGTGAGCGCTTGGTTGCGATTGAGCGGCGGGTGGACGCAAACGCCGACAACCACGACGCTCTTGTACTGCCGATGGCCAAGGCCCATCACCGGCTAGAGCTGATGGAGGAAGAGTTGGGCCACGTGAGTCCACCTCGCCGTTGATCTGCGTGTCTGTCGAGTGGATCATAGATTACAAGTGCCTGCTGTAGGTGGCTGAGGCGATAGATCGCAAGGTCGACATCGAGACGGTCGAGGCGAGCCTGCTAGTCTACAAGCGCGGCGTTCAAGACGCGCTGCGAAAGCGGGTAGGGAGTTTGTTGCGATCGATGCCACTGTATTGAGTGTCCAAACAAACTGTTGTCGCGTGCTCAGAGCAAGAAGTCGGCTGTGGATCGCGAGTTCATATCGATCCGCCAACACCTCGAACTGCAGCTTGACGAGACCCGAAAGTCGGTGATGCTCGCGGTCGCCGCCGTTCAACAGAGTCAGGAAAGACTCGGTCGAGACTGCAAAGCGACAGCCGAGGCTTCAAACACGACAATCCGCGCGGAACTCACTCAACTTCGCCTCGAAGTGCATGACGCGCTCCAGACGACCGCGCGCGGCCTCGAAGATTGCTGTGCCAAACGCATCTCAGATTGGCAACCCACTCTCGAGGACCAGCATCGTCATTTGGAGCAGTCGCTCGAGCAGCGTCTGGACGAGGAGGCCACACGCTTGCAAGATGATGTCGCCACACTGGTGCGTGCTCAGGATTGTCGAACTGCGGACTTTGGCTCATTGCTCCTTGGTTTGTAGACTCGGAGCCAGCAGCAACTTCACGATGAATACCGAGCGACAACTACTCGAATAGCGACTGACGGACAAGCGACTGCGGAGGCTACCTCTCGTCTTGAGACTGCTCAAGCTCAGCTGCAGCGAGCGCTGGACGATGCCATCGTAACGTGGAGTAAGTTTGATCCGCGCCAACTCGAACAGCGCTTGACGGAACAGCAACGCGAGGAGACGGAGCGACTACGGCGAGATCTGGTTGATACGCTCGAGGACGCAGCCACCAAGTTCAAAGACACTGAAGTCGAAAGTCAGCTTCAAACGCTCGACGACAAACTCGCCAGCGTGGACCGCGTCCTACACTTCAGCGAGGGACAGCTTCAAACGCTCGACGACAAGTTCGCCAACGTGGATCGCGTCCTAAATTTGATCGGGAAGCAGCTCGTGTGCAGCGCCTCGCAACTGCAGGTGCTCTGGGACGAGCGGCAGACACAGCTAGCCGCTGCTGCCGAGCTACTGCTAGAGGACGAGATCCCTGTGTCTGGAACAGAGATGGGAGAAGACTCAGCCCTGGAACCAAGCGCTGGACCTGGCGATAACAGCGAGATCGATCAACTGAGATCGGAGCACAACGCCTTGCAAGCACAGGTAGGCGAGACGCTCCGCCAGTACCAAGCACTGCTGAGACCAGACTCATGACAGGAACCGCTAAAACTCCACGCAAAGCGCAGTCATATACTCCGTCAGTCGCCCTGATTGGCAGGGCGTTCCCACTCACTTGTTCTCAACGCGTGGTTCTAGTTAAAATGACGGCGACATGCCGTTCGAGTAGCTGCCGCGGCCTCCAGAGTCTTCCGGGGCCGCCTCCACTGCAGGCGAGCCGTTGGACGGCAGTGCCGGGGTCGACGCGCTCACGTCGATGCGGGAGACGATTTCGACCGTCGACGGCTCAGCGTCCAGCTGGAGCGCCGCCTCAATGCCGGCGAGCGTCGACAAGACTAAGTCGCGAGTCTCCTCGAACGTGAGGCCATCCTCGTTCTCCTGCTCCAGGCGTGCGAGCACTGTCTCGTTTGTGACGCCGCGCGGAGCAGGCGGTAGCCACAGCGACGTGACGGTGGCGTCGAACAGCTCGGCGATCTTGGTCTCGTTCAGCACGCCGTGGGACGCCGACACGATCTCGTTCTTGCGCTGTGCCGCTTGCTCGGCCTCCAGCGGCTCCGGGATCTCGCTGATGTCAATGAAGGCTTGCGCCGCCATCTCGACGATCGCGCTCAGACGGTCGTTCTCGGTCAGCACGGCGCTCTTGTTCGCCCACATGCCGCTCGAGCGACCGTTGCTGCCGGCGCCATTGCTCAGACTGCCATACACCTCCAGGTTCTTCTCGACCTCCAGGAACTGAACGAGCGCAGGGTCCTCTAGGATGCCAGGGACCTGTAACAGAGCATCTACGCACCATCATCCACAGCGTTAACTCTACAACGAACAGGAAACGAGGGAATAGCGACTGCAAGTACCGAGGTATTCCTGAAGGCTGGCCTGGCGCCGCACCAGGAACGTCGGGTCGAATCTGTACAAGAGTCAGTCGAATTTGAAATGGTCAGTCGCAGTGCAATGACTCCGGACATTTGTCTGGCAAACCAGCGCCAACAGAGCTCTCGGAACTGGCAGCTCATGGAGCACACAGCCCCACGCCGAGCCGCCGGGTCCGGAGCTGCATCTTCGAGCCGCGCGAAGCCTCCACAACGCTATCCACCGCCGCTGACGCGTCGATCGCGCGCCATTTAAGATAAGATCAAGTGGTTTGGCATTCCTCGCTCGTCGCCGTGGCCTCACAGGCACTGGCGGGAGCTCCTGGTCCTTCGTGTCAGCAGCACGGCGAAACGCAATACGGCGGACGAGCAGTAGCGGTGGTGGCGGTGGAGACGACGGCGGAGAGGAGCTCAACGGACCGAGGGCGGCCGCGGGATATCGTCACTGAGCTCTGGGACGCCGGCTCGTCAGATCGCGGGAGACGCACCTGCCGAACCACTGTTTCTCAGGCAGCTGCGCCTCGATGAGATCCCCAAACCGGCGCACGAGCCGCGCGTGCAGCTGGTCGAAGTCGCTGAAGCGCCGCGAGATGCGCCAAAGCCCGCCGTTGCACGAGATCTGGCGGGAAGAACAGGAGAAAGAGGTTGTGAGCGGTGCAGCGTCCTGGAGGCAGGGGGAGAGCAGTAGGGTCGCCCGCAGACCTGCACGATGAACTCGGTGTGGTCGCCCACCGTGTCATGGCCCGTGATGAGCGCGTGGACGTTCATGGCCTGCATGTCGCCGCGCGGGACAGCGGGCTCAGCACAGCGCAACCGAGGCAACCTGCCCGATCAGTGTTCTTTTTTGCGAGTGGTGCGGAGGCTTGTAAAGTGCGCGCGAACTTTGCAACGATCAAGGCAATCTCCAAAAGCGGCGTTATGCCGTAACTTACGAGCCAAGGCATTCGCAAAACGCGGTGGAAGTACCATCAATTGTGAAATGAACATGTTCAATTTACGAAAATTATTACAAAACACGGTATAATTACGAAAATATATTTACTAAACACGGTATATTTTGTAAATTGAACAGCGTTCAATTAGCAAAATACCTTGTTTCGAGAAATATTCTCGTGCTTCCACCGTGTTTGGCTCATGTAATTTTGTGTTTGCACCTTGTTTGGTTCGTGTAAACTATTATTCACCGTATTTTGATATTTTATTACCCCGACGAATCCTCATTGTGGAAATGATTACAGTTACCACCGTACTTTGTGAATTCAATGCTTCAAATACAAGTGAGTGTGAAGATCTGGGGCAGTGTGTGTGAAAGGAAAGCCACAACTTCAAACTGAGAACCGGCGGGGTGCGAGAGCTACCGACCTTCCGGCTCAAAGATCCAAGCGGCCCGGGCCGATCCTAGATCCTACCCGACGAACCGGCGAGCATGGAGCGCGCCGTGGTGGCTGTGGACGTGGACCACGCGCTGGCCGAGCTGCTGCCCGCCGCGGTGGCCTGGCACAACGCCGAGACCGGCGCCAAGGTGTGTACGGCGCTTGAACCTTGTTGCTGGAACGACCTCGTCTCCTGATGGTTCGCTGGCGCTGCAGCTGCAAGCCGCGGACGTGGCATCGGCCGACTGGGCGAGCGTGTGGGGGACGGCGACGCCGAGCGAGACGGAGGCCAAGACGCTGGCGTTCTTCGCGTCCGACGCGTTCGCGAACCAAGTGCACGCGGTGCCGGAGGCGGCCGAGGCGCTCAAGCCGCTGCGCAAGCTGTTTTCATTCGTGGCCGTCACGGACCGCCCGCGTGCCGCCGAGAAGGCCACGCGCGACTGGCTGGACACGCACTTCGGCGGCGTCTTCGACAAGCTCGTGTTCGTCGACGGCGAGCGCAAGGCGCGGCTCGGGGAACTCAAGGCCAAGCTCGCGATCGGCGCCGACCAATCCAAGCTTGTGCCGTTCGCGGACAAGCTGAAGCGCGTGCTCGTGGTGGGGTCCGTTCCCTGGGCGGACAAGACCGCGACCCCCGAGACGCCGGCCAACGTGGTCGCGCTCGACGGCTGGGCAGCCGTCAAGGATGCGCTGACGGCGGCGGCCAAGGAGCTGGAGCTCAAGCCGGTCGACAAGGTCCATCCTGGCCCCAAGCTCGCGCGGTACACGGACGACCTCGTGACGGTGTCGACGCGCAAGCCGGCCGTCTTCTACGCCAACATCGTCACCTTCAAGTTCACGACGCAGAAGCAGGCGGTCGTGCGGCTGCAGGCGGCGGAGGGAGCCATCACGACGGCGGTGCAGACCGCTGAGCTGCTGCGGTTGCAGGGTGCCGCGACGACTGCCAAGATCTCGACGCGCTACGTGCTCAACCGACCCAAGGAGCGCGGCGGCTTCCGCGTGCCCAAGATCGAGATCGTGCTGCACCACATCGAGCACGCCGACGGGTGAGACGCTCGCCGGGCACATGCATGGATCGTAGCGTGCCACCAGAGGCGAGACGAGTACGCCGACACGAGGCGTTGTGTGGCGCCATCAGAAAAGAGGAAAGCGACAACAACAAAAAACTATTAGTCCCTGGACTGGGCGTCGCGCTGCATGGCCGCGGCCTCCTCGAGGTACGCCTGGCGCTCCTCGTCGCGCAGTTGCCGGCGCTCGGCCTCGTTCTTGGTGACGATCTCGTCTGAGCGATGGAACCACACGCAAGACAGGCCGTTAGAGCGATTCGAGGGAGGGAGACAGAGTCTGAACGGGACGAACAGAAGCCGGTCTTGACCATGAAGAGCTCCATAGCCGCGCCGGTGACGAAGCAGAACGGCACGAGCTTCTTGAGGATCGGCGCAAGCGCCACCGCTTGCTGTGGCTGCATCGTGGTCGATGGGCAATTGTTGTGATGGGTGAAAGTGCACTCCTCAAAATGAAACGATTCAATATCGACTTGCTTGCCATTCAGCGCTGATTTGTTGCCGACTCATTTTTGAATTGTAATACAGTTGTTATCCACGAAGGGGTGTATGACCGCCACCTCCATCCAACTTCCCACCGAGAGCAAGACGATGGCGAGCTGCGCGGGCTACCGGTGCCTCGACCGCGACGAATGCTATGCGTACGACCAGGAGCTCAAGCGCGCGACCTTCGCCCACGCGAGCGAAGGTTGTGACACCGTGCAAAGCGACGAGCGGCTCCGGTTCCAGTACCTGACCAAGCGCGGCGAGCTCGAGACGATCTGGTAGCCATGTTCGCGCTTGTTGCACGCCGCTCCCCCGTCGATTCACGCCGTCGTCTGCGCGGTGAGCAGCGCCGACCGGGTCCAGCAGCTCATGCGGTGCACGTACACGAGCAAACTGCTCTTCCAGCGCTCGCTCATGCTTCGCAACTACGCGTTCTGGGGCTTCTCCGACTCGATCGTCGATGGCTTTGAGCAGGTGGCCGCGACGGTAAACGACTCGCACGCCATCTCGCCCAAGGTCGCGATTGGACACGTCGATGTGCTCGCAGGGGTCGAGGACCAGCCACTTGGTCTGTTCGCGACGGACGCGATCGCGGCTCTCGAGTTCCTCGGCGAGTACGCCGGCGTGGTCAAGGTGCACGCGGACGGCGCCAACCAGTTCGACCCGTACGGTATCTCGTACCCCTCCGTGTACGAAGGCGGCGACTTGTACGTGAGCGCGGCCGAGTACGGCAACGTCATCCGCTGCATCAACCACAGCGGCCGCCCCAACGCGCGCTTCGTGCCAATGGTGCACGGCGGTATCCTGCGCATCTTCTGTGTACGTCTCTCGCGGGTTTGCATTGGCGATGTTACGTGCTGCCAAGGGCTGACGTATGATGCGCGTGCTGGCAGTTTACGATTGCACCGATCGCCAAGGGCGAACAGATCTTCGTCGACTACGGCTCCGCGTACTGGAAGGCCACGGCCATCACGCCGGTCGACTTTTAGGCGGGGAGCGCAAGCAACTTGCTGTATTCTTTGTTTACTGATGGACGAATATACTCGACGGCGTGTGGCCCACTCCGCCGAGACATTAGTCCTCGATCTCGACGATGGTCTCGATCTCGACCGGCACGTTGAGCGGCAGCGCGTTGGTGCCGACGGCCGAGCGCGCGTGCACGCCCTTGTCGCCGAACACCTTGCCGAACGTGTCGGACGCGCCGTTCACGACGCCCGGCTGGCCCGCGAACCCGTCCACGCAGTTGACGAAGCCCACGAGCTTGACCACGCGCTTGACCTTGTCCAGGTCGCCCAGCTCGTCTGCAGTCCACGTAGCAACACCGTATCAGTCTCCAGTCCCCTCCACGCCACGACATAAGAGATGGACTCGTACGCTTGAGCGTGGCCATGGTGCTGAGCGCGATGTAGTGCGCGGCCTCGTACGCCTCCTCCGGCGTCACGTCCTTGCCGACCTTGCCCGTGATGAGGTCGCCGCCCGCGGGCTGCGGCAGGTGGCCGGCTGCTCGCCACAAACATCTTCACATGAGCAATCGTCACCGACGAGAGCTGGATTGCCAAGACTCACCCGTGAAGATGTAGTTGCCCGAGCGCACGCACGTGCGGTAGTTGCCCTTGGGCTCCGCCACCGCAGGCAGCACGTAGCCGAGCTGCTCCAGCTTGCGCTCGATGTGCACGTGGCGCACGGCGGTGCGGGTCTTAGCCAGCTGGCGCAGCATCATCATGGTTCGAGTGCGAGGCGAAGAGCGAAGATTCCGCTTTGAGCGGGTTTGGTCCAGACGCATGACTCATGGAAGCGCGCCACATTGCAATATAGAACGGCATGTAGGTCCGATCGTCCCACATTCGGGATGCGCGTCATGCGATCTGCCGACTCGAGTGGCTTGCGCGCGGCCAGCGCCAGGTCTAATCCGCGTGATGAGTCCCAAGTGCAATTGCAAGCCGCTCCGTATCTCACTGCATGTTGAAGGCAGCAAGGTGACAGATCGAGACTCGATATCCCAGAGCTGCAAGAAACATTTATTTAGAGGGCGGTCGGTTCAACTTGACCACGTTGAAGTTGCCGCCTCGCACCGAACCTACTTCTTGAAAACGAGAGTCTGGATGGACGTGGCCTTGACGGTGACCGACACGAGCTTGCCGCTCGGTGCCGCGACATT